>JAQQPU010003530.1:32662-58279 GCA_029168905.1 Artemia sp. Kazakhstan ARC1039 | reverse complement strand
AATGTAAGTGAAAGCTGAATAAAAGTAAAGTGCATCCAAGTCATTGGAGGGAAAAGTTCTTAGGAGAAAAGTCTTTAACAAAAGTCATTAGGATACATCTGCATTACTGTCTCTCCATTGCTGCGTCCGATTTATGCACATCTCAAAGAATTCTTTTTTTAAGACTATTTCGCCCTCCACTAGACTTTTTTTTCTGATAAAAAATCGTGTTTTTTTTTAACCAGCTCAATGAAATGTAAGTGAAAGCTGAAGGAAAGTAAAGTGCATCCCAGTTATTGGAGGGAAAAGTTCTTAGGAGAAAAGTCTTTAACAAAATTCTTTGGGATACATCTGCATTACTGTCTCTCCATTGCTGCGTCCAATTTATGCAAATCTCAAAGAATTCTTTCTTTAAGACTCTTCCTCCACTAGTCTTTTTTCTTGAAAAGAGAATTTCTTTTTTTTTGACAAACTCAAACAAATGTAAGTGAAAGCTGAATAAAAGTAAACTGCATTCAAGTCACTGGAGGGAGAAGGGGTGTCATTTGGTCTACTATCACTTTTTTTTACAATAAAAGCTCTTGATTGTTCAAAAAAGTTCTTGAATGTCAAGAATGACTGAATGCTGTACGGGAATAGAATGTAAACCAATATATTTCTTGAGATGTGGTTAAAAAGCCTTTTTTTTAAACAAATCAGTTTATAAGATTGTATACATGGCTTTGCCTTACCTCCATGCTTCGGCAAACGCTTGACCATTCATATCCAAGTATGGACACATAGTATTTATCATTGGTTTCTTATTAATACTTTCAGTAAGGGCTGGTATGATAATTTTTCCATATATGTATATCTATGTATAAGTCAGACTAAGGCCTTGTCTAAATTATAGTTTTTTCAAGCAAAGTCACCCGTGATTTTTTGCTTTTACAGGCAGTCGCAGTCTCCATTAGTGCTTTTTAAGGCTCGAAAAGGCAAATCAGGCGCATTTGGATGGCTTTTCTTAAGAAAAGTCTGATTTCGATGAACGAGAAGCTATTTTTTACCCGGCTGAACTTGCCTGAAAAGGCTATTATGAACAACGTAAATAAGTTTGGTACGGGTTTATCTGTGAATTTAACTCTTGAAAACCAATTTTTTGGATTATGTCGAAAAGCCAAAAATATCTCTGTAAGAAAATCAACTCTGTCTTTTTTTTCTTGATGCATGATACCCCTCTCACCGATACCACAAAGCTGCCTACTAACATGTTCTGAATCATGATTAATTAGTCTCAAAGAGAGAATAAGCTACGCTCCAGTCGTAAGAGACAAAAAACACCTAATGAGTCTATGGTTCAAAAACTCCTTAATTGATGGCGCTATCGAGTAAATTTTGCCCAAAGGCGGATCTAAAACAAATTCTTGGGGGAGGGCTAATGTGACAAGGGCACCAATAAATGACTAAACTGAAAAAATATTTAAAAAGCGTCAAAAAGGGTAAAAACGGAATAAGGGAGCCAGAATATCTTGGGAACCTAGGGTCTCCCCGACTCCCTGGTTCCACCCCTGATTTTGCCTCATCCTTTTTCCAAGCTATGCAGCCGCAAAACCGTATAAATACTCTACAAAAAGCCGGAAAGCATAGATTTCCCGCCTAATAACGATTTCATTATATTTGAATTTAGTATATTTACAGCTATGGTAAATTTCTCAAGGCTGCAGACACCTTTTTGAAATTAACTGAGTTTTAGCTGCCGTCGGAACAGATTTCCGTACACCCCTTCTCATGGTGTATGTTATGGGCTATGTTTAACATGCTCTGTTTTCACGTACTTACTTCGACCAACAGGACAGGGACTATTAAGTCTGATTCAGGTGTTGATGTAGCTAGACATCTGTGTCTAGGCATTGCAATTTATGACCATTCATAATTTGCTTCCTGTTTTATAAGCAGGCCTCTTTGGTCCGAAGTATTGATGGCTAAGAAGCACATATATAAACAGGGCTTTAATTTCTAATGCTATAGAATTTCCTTTAACCTAGATTAATTTTAAGTGTTATATAGTACATTCTAAGACCACACTGGTTATACATGACTAATGAAACTCAGAGAGGATAGAAAATAACAAAATGAAAAATAAACTAAAAAAAGGTGAAAAAACGAGGATTTTGTCAGCCAGTGCTGAAACCATGAAGAAAAATAAATAAGCAAAAATTTCGACAAGGACCTCCGCCGAGTCGTCCTCACTGCTAAAAAAAAAGAAAGAAAAGAAAAATAAACCAACGAAGATAAAACCTTTCGAAGTTTACTTGACAACGACAGAACAAAAACTAAATAATAACCAGGTCGGAATCGATGAAAAATAATCTACCAAGATGATTGAGGAATAATCCTTTATTTTGCTGTAGCTTTAGCTGGTCTACAAATTCGTTCATCATTTGATGTGCAAATAGGTTCTCTCAAGTTATACCGGGTGAAAATATTGATTGAGTCCTCCAAAATTAAACTGTCATAAATTGGGCTTAATGAAATATCTCTAGTATCTCTATTTATTGATATATTTCGGTTTACGTATTTGTTTTATCTCAATTACCTCTTTAAAAGTTTGTGGTAGGCCATTTACAGTAGATATTAAGATTGCCTCGTCAAAAAAGAAGCAGATGAGTAGGATTTCCGAAAATATGCAGGGTAGTAGGGAGGCCCTATCGACTCCGAGATACACTGCGTGCTGCCAACTATAATAGAGTCTAACGGGACAAGGTCAATGACACCTCTTTCTAGGTCAATTTGTTTGTTGTTTCTAACGGTATTGATCGACTCTAAGGGGACAGGATCATATGTCTCTTTCTAAGCCAATCATAGGAGTCGGAAACACTAACGGGACAGGATTGTAGTGAATATAAGACAGGATTTATGATATAATTGTTATTAGTGTGTGAATAGAATTCAAGGAGCAAGAACAGTTTGACTTTACTCATTAGCATATATTTGTAATAATGAGTGGACTGTTTACACTATTAGAAATTGATAGTGGAGTTGGTAGCAATGATACAAGAGCATCAAACATTGCGGTGGACATCACGAGAGGATCACGGCTTTGTCTGGAATGGGATGAAGTATATGCAAGATATGTGATATCTTTGAGCAAATTTAAAATGGAGGATCAATTATGCTTCGCTGCAAAAGTTGATATAACACATGTGAATAGACTTCAAAGTGCTTTAAAGGCAATAGTGAAACATATCGAAGACAATAACCTATATTGCTAATTGTAAATGTGTTATATTATTGTTGTAATTATACAATAAAATTGCTTCGAAATCGAAAATGTTCCCTTTCTTTTTGTTAGAATAAGTAGAACGAATCATGGTCAGTCTAGAGTCAGCAGTGAGAGTGATACGATTAAAAAATGGATAAATTTGAGAAAGAGAGAATTAGATTGAATCTTGTGATTATGGAAAAACATTTGATTTTGGATAATGATTTGCTCGAGTTATCCCTTCAACGGAAGATATTCTCACACGGAACACTTGACAATATAATGAAAACTGATTCTCCCCCATTGGACTATTGTATGAAACTTTTACAATGTGACTCAAATGCTTATGCTCAATTTATTGATATATTAATTGAAACAAAGCAGAATAATACCGTGGATATTCTCTTGAAAACATTGCCATTGATTCAATGTAGATGGCTCCTCCATTCGAAAGACGTAGCGTCACAGTTACTCCTCTCATCATTCCTCCCTCTGAATTTATCGAATGAGGATCAGTTTCATTTTAGCTGTGAGAAAGTTGACATCAGAAATAAAAAAAATGCTCTATACATGTCCACTATGCATGGACACTCTTGGCAGTTGGTCATCATGTGAAAATTGTACAATTATTGATGACTATAATGAAAAGTGCATATTATGCAATCCTTTTAAATTACATAGAGAATATGGAGTACAAATTAAAGGCTTTAATTCATGTCTTGAAGATATTTGTAACTCTCTTCCTAGAGGACATCTATGCTCCACTTGCCATTACGACAAATGTGATCAGTGGGAGAATAGTTACCTCGGTATGATTGGAAAGAATCCCAAACGTGATTTTAGTTTATTTCTACGAGATTGGTATCGTCGTGGATTTAAATTATTTTGGGAGGAAGAATCAGGTCTACGATTCAACTGTTGGGGTAACAAGACAATTTGGTTTCTACGTCATCGTTGTGACGACACTGCCTATTATGACTATAAATCTAGTGATTTTTATTTGGCAGTTGCCGAATGTGATTCACCATTTGAAAACACTGTATGTGATATTGCTTCAAATAGACAGATTGAAACACGTGAATTTCATAATATAAATGCAAATAGTATCATTGACTATACAAAGAGATATGACAAGTGAGAAGTTACATTATACTGTCGAAAATGTGACCCTGACTGCAGCCAATCAAGATCAATATACAGTGAATTCAAATGATTTACCGGATTTAGTGGTTAGCGACAGTTGCCTATACACCCAAGAAGAAATCTAAAGTGAAGAATAAAGACATTGTTGTATATACAATTTCATTTATTAATAGACAAATTCACATACATTTTTTAAGCACTTTACTCGTAGGGCGCTAAAATCAATATTATACAGGTCAGAGAGGATTTTTTTCCACCATAAAGTCGTTCAGACGCGGATTGTCTACATAAGCCGCGACATCGGAACACAAAATATAGTAGTTCAATCTTTAAGGAAATGATTTATTTTTCGATCCAAAGCTGGACTTTTCCTAACCAAAGATACAGCATTATTTAATATTTTTCATTATATCCATAATTTCATACAAAAAACTAGAGTTTACAGTCAAAAACCTTTATTAGTTCAATTTTTACGGAAATGGTTTATTTTTCGATCCAAAGCTGGACTTTTTCTAACCAAAGTTTCACATTTGAGCAAGAGAAATGTATTTCCCATAATTTTCTTACAAAAAACTAGATTTTATGGTCAAAAAACCTCTATTAGTTTAGATTTTATGGAAATAGTTTATTTTTCGATCCAATGCTGGACTTTTTTCTAACCAAAGATTCAGGTTTGGTTAATGCTAATAAGTAAAGTGCAACTTGGTCCAAAAGTAGCCATAACTCTAAAAACGGAATTTTAATAATAATAAATACATAAAAATGATTGGATTTGTATACTGATTCCAAAATACATACATTTCCTTAGGTTTAATATTATCCGTCAAAAGCTAAGACCCTGAGAATATTATGCCTATTAGAAGAAAAACAATATCTTTAGTCATCAAGAAATTTCAACTACCAACTGGTTTCAGAACTCCTATCAAGTCCAACAAAAAAAAACAACTAAAACAAAAAAAAACATAATTTTAAACGGTTTTTCGGGAAACAAAGTGGAAGTAAAGTGCAACTTGGCCCGAAAGTAACCATAACTCTAAAAACGGAATTTTAATAATAATAGATACATAAAAATTATTGGCTTTGTATACTGATTCAAAATACATAAATTTCCTTAGGTTTAATGTTATCCGTCAAAAGCTAAGGCCCTGAGAATATTATGCCTTTTAGAAGAAAAACAAAATCTTTAGTCATCAAGAAATTTCAACTACCAACTGGTTTCAGAATTCCTATCAAGTCGGACAAAAAAACAAAAACAACTACAACAAAAAAAAACCAGTTTTAAACAGTTTTTGGGAAACAAAGTGAAAGTAAAGTGCAACTCGGCCCAAAAGTAACCATAACTCTAAAAACGGAATTTTAATAATAATAGATACATAAAAATGATTGGCTTTGTACGCTGATTCCAAAATACATAAATTTCCTTAGGTTTAATGTTACCCGTCAAAAGCTAAGACCCTGAGAATATTATGCCTTTTAGAAGAAAAACAAAAATCTTTAGTTATCAAGAAATTTCAACTACCAACTTGTTTCAGAATTCCTATCGAGTCGAACAAAAAAAAACAAAAACAACTACAATAAAAAACCCTAATTTTAAACAGTTTTTTTGAGAAACAAAGCGAAAGTACAGTGCAACTCGGCCCGAAAGTAACCATAACTCTAAAAACAGAATTTTAATAATAATAGATACATAAAAATGATTGGCTTTGTACGCTGATTCCAAATACATAAATTTCCTTAGGGTTAATGTTGACCGTCAAAAGCCAATACCCTGAGAATATTATGCCTTTTAGAAGAAAAACAAAATCTTTAGTCATCAATAAATTTCAACTACCAACTGGTTTCAGAATTCCTATTAGGTTTGACAAAAAAAAAAACAAAAAAAACTACAACAACAAAAAAACGATTTTAAACAGTTTTGGGAAACAAAGTGAAAGTAAAGTGTAACTCGGCTCGAAAGTAATTTTAATAATAATAGATACATAACAATGATTGGCTTTGTATGCTGATTCCAAAATACATAAACTTCCTTAGGTTTAATGTTATCAGTCAAAAGCTAAGACCCTGAGAATATTATGCCTTTTAGAAAAAAACAAAAATCTTTAGTTATCAAGAAATTTCAACTACCAACTGGTTTCAGAATTTCTATCAAATCGAACAAAAAAACACAAGAAAAACTACAACAAAAAAAACCCTAATTTTAAAGAGTTTTTGGGAAACAAAGTGAAAGTAAAGTGCAAATCGGCCCGAAAGTAACCATAGCTCTAAAAACGGAATTTTAATAATAATAGATACATAAAAATGATTGACTTTGTACGCTGATTCCAAAATCCATAAATTTCCTTAGGTTTAATGTTATCCGTCAAAAGCTAAGACCCTGAGAATATTATGCCTTTTAGAAGAATAACAAAATCTTTAGTCATCAAGAAATTTCAACTACCAACTGGTTTCAGAATTCCTATGAAGTCGAACAAAAAAAAAGAAAACAACTACAGCAAAAAAACCCTAATTTTAAACAGTTTTTTGGAAAACAAAGTGAGAGTAAAGTGCAACTCGGCCCGAAAGTTACCATAACTCTAAAGACGGAATTTTAATAATAATAGATACATAAAAATGATTGGCTTTGTATACTGATTCCAAATACATAAATTTCCTTAGGTTTAATGATATCCGTCAAAAGCTAAGACCCTGAGAATATTATGCCTTTTAGAAGAAAAACAAAATCTTTACTCATCAAGAAATTTCATCTACCAACTGGTTTCAGAATTGCTATCGTCGGACAAAAAAAACGAAAAACAACTACAACAATAAAAACTCACTTTTAAACGGTTTTTTGGGAAACAAAGTGAAAGTAAAGTGCAACTCGGCCCGAAAGTAACCATAACTCTAAAAATAGAATTTTAATAATAATAGATACATAAAAATGATTGGCTTTGTATACTGATTCCAAATACATAAATTTCCTTAGGTTTAATTTTATCCGTCAAAAGCTAAGACCCTGAGAATATTATGCCTTTTAGAAGAAAAACAAATTTTTAGTCATCAAGAAATTTCAACTACCAACTGGTTTCAGAATTCCTATCAAGTCGGACAAAAAAAACAAAAAAAAACATCTACAACAAAAAAAAACCAATTTTAAACAGTTTTTGAGAAACAAAGTGAAAGCAAAGTGCAACTCGGCCCGAAAGTAACCATAACTCTAAAAACTGAATTTTAATAATAATAGATACATAAAAAGGATTGACTTTGTATACTGATTCCAAATACATAAATTTCCATAGGTTTAATGTTATCCATCAAAAGCTAAGACCCTGAGAATATTATGCCATTTAGAAGAAAAAAAAATCTTTAGTCATCAAGAAATTTCAACTACCAACAGGTTTCAGAATTCCTATCAAGTCGAACAAAAAATAAAAAACAAAAACAACTACAACAACAAAAATGATAGTATTTAACAAAAAAATCTTACAATGTTTGAGTTACTCATAGCAATTCTTTGATTAACGAATCTTTAGTTCAATACAAACTGCTCGAATAAACAACAAACATGAACTTATGTTGCAAAAGGAAGTAACGGATCAACAACTAGATTAGTCTATGTTATTAAACAATTTGAAAAACATGCAAATGTCTACCTTCACTTTCATATAGAACTCTTCAAGATTAAACCGTTATGATAATCAGATAAAATATTATCTTTAATTCCCAGCGCAGCTTAGTTTTATCCATCCAAAACTACAAGCCAGAGGAAATTTGTCAGATTTTCGAAAAAAGGGAGAAATACATCATTGAGGTCATAGAATTTTAATGAAAATCATAGCATTGGATTCAACATATCAAAGAACCCTACTGTAGAGGTTTCAAACTATTATCAGCAAAAATATGGAATTTTGCATTTTTGACAGAATGGAGGGATTCTGGTACGGGGATTAATTTTACATGAGGAGGGGGTTTCCAAGGGTGAAATTTTCAGGGGGGATTTTACCAATTTTTCCCAAGGAGACCGACCGGACAAAATTCGAAATTTAACGTAAAGAACTATGTGTCGAGAAGGGAGATAACTTCCCGAGGAGGGAGGTTAGATTAGGTTAGATTAGCCTACGACTAACCCAACCTAATCTAACCTAACCTAATCTAACCTATGGTTTTGGTATTTCTGTGTAACAATGTGGAATTTTGTGGTTATGTTAGTTTAGTATTGTCATCAATATCTATTGTCTCCGTCCTCGACACCTAGCTCTTTACATTAAAGTTCGAATTCTGTCCGTTCCGTCTCCTTGGGAAAAATTTGTAAAATTCCCCCTGAAAATTTCACCCCTGGAAAACCCCTCCTCATGTAAAATTAATATCTAATGTAAGTTCGAAGGTCTAGGGGGGTAGCTGCCCTCCTGCCTCCCCATCCCTACGCCTATGGTCCTAATCATGTTAATTTCTGCTCGTTTCGAGTTTGACTCGGTTGCCCATATAATCATTTTTGTCTGAGAAGCAATTGAAATCAGACTTAAATTAGGTTAGTCGTAGGCTAACCTAACCTAATCTACCCTAACCTAACCTAATCTAACCTATGGTTTTTGTATTTCTATGTAATAATATGGAATTTTGTGGCTACGTTCGATTAGTATTGTTATCTATATCTATTGTCTCCCTCCTCGACACCTAGCTCTTTACGTTAAAGTTCAAATTCTGTCCGTTACTTCCTTTTGCGATATAAGTTCATGTTTGTTGTTTATATGAGTAGTTTGTATTGAACTAAAGTTTCATTAATCAAAGAAATGCTATGAGTAACTCAAACATTGTAAGATTTTTTTGTTTAATACTATCATTTTTTTTGTAGTTGTTTTTGTTTTTTGTTTTTTTGTTTGACTTGATAGGAATTCTGAAACCAGTTGGTAGTTGAAATTTCGTGATGACTAAAGATTTTGTTTTTCTTCTAAAAGGCATAATATTCTCAGGGTCTTAGCTTTTGACGGATAACATTAAACCTAAGGAAATTTATGTATTTGGAATAAGTATACAAAGCCAATCATTTTTATGTATCTATTATTATTAAAATTCTGTTTTTAGAGTTATGGTTACTTTCGGGCCGAGTTGCACTTTACTTTCACTTTTTTTCCCAAAAACCTGTTCAAAATTAGGTTTTTTTTTGTTGTAGTTGTTTTAGTCTTTTTTTTTTGTTCTACTTGATAGGAATTCTGAAACCAGTTGGTAGTTGAAATTTCTTGATGACTAAAGATTTTGTTTTTCTTCTAAAAGGCATAATATTCTCAGGGACTTAGCTTTTGACGGATAACATTAAACCTAAGGAAATTTATGTATTTAATCAGTATACAAAGCCAATATTTTTATATATCTATTATTATTTAAATTCCGTTTTTAGTTTTATGGTTACTTTCGGGCCGAGTTGCACTTTACTTTCACTTTGTTTCCCAAAAACTGTTTAAAATTAGGGGTTTTTTTTGTTGTAGTTGTTTTTTTTTCGACTTGATAGGAATTTTTAGACCAGTTGGTAGTTGAAATTTCTTGATGACTAAAGATTTTTGTTTTTCTTCTAAAAGGCATAATATTCTCAGGGTCTTAGCTGTTGACAGATAACATTAAACCTAAGGATATTTATGTATTTTGGAATCAGCGTACAAAGCCAATCATTTTTATGTATCTATTATTATTAAAATTCCATTTTTAGAGTTATGGTTACTTACGGGCCGAGCTGCACTTTACTTTCACTTTGTTTCCCAAAAATTGTTTAAATTTTTTTTTTTTTTGCAGTTGGTTTTTTTTTGTTTTTTTTTTGTCCGACTTGATAGGAATTCTGAAACCAGTTGGTAGTTGAAATTTCATGATGACTAAAGATTTTGTTTTTCTTCTAAAAGGCATAATATTCTCAGGGTCTTAGCTTTTGACAGATAACATTAAACCTAAGGAAATTTATGTATTTTGGAATCAGTATATAAAGCCAATCATTTTTATGTATCTATGATTATTAAAATTCCGTTTTCAGAGTTATGGTTACTTTCGGACCGAGTTGCATTTTACTTATTAGCATTAACCAAACCTGAATCTTTGGTTAGAAGAAAGTCCAGCTTTGGATCGAAAAATAAACTATTTCGATAAAATCTGAACTAATAAAGGTTTTTTGACCGTAAACTCTAGTTTTTTGTAAGAAAATTATGGAAAATACATTTCTCTGGCTCAAATGTGAAACTTTGGTTAGAAAAAGTCCAGCTTTGGATCGAAAAATAAACCATTTCCGTAAAAATTGAACTAATAAAGATTTTTGATCGTAAACTCTAGTTTTTTGTATGAAAATTATGGATATCACGAAAAATATTAAGTAATCCTGTATCTTTGGTTAGGAAAAGTCCAGCTTTGGATCGAAAAATAAAGAATTTCCGTAAAAATTGAACTACTATATTTTGTGTTCCGATGTCGCGGCTATACTTACAAGCAATTTCTCAACATTTATGTAGAGTCCACGTCTGAACGACTTTATGGTGGAAAATATCCTCTCCGGCCTGTATAATATTGATTTTAGTGCCCTACGAGTAAAGTGCTTAAAAACTGTATGTGAATTTGTTTATTAATAAATGAAAAATGTATGTGCAACGATGTCTTTATTCTTCATTTTAGATTTCTTCTTTGGTTTCTAGGCAACTGTCATGAACCACTAATGCCAGTAAATCCTTTGAATTCACTGTATATTGATCTTGATTGGTTGCAAAGTCAGGGTCACATTTTTACTGTATTCTGTAACTTCACTCTTTTCATATCTCTTTGTATAGTCAATGATACTATTTGCATTCATATTATGAAATTCACGTGTTTCAATCTGTCTATTTGAAGCAATATCACAGACAGTGTTTTCAAATGGTGAATCACATTCGGTGACTGCCAAATAAAAATCACTAGGTTTATATTCATAATAGGCAGTGTCGTCAAAACGATGAAGTAGAAACTAAATTGTCTTGTTACTCCAACAGATGAATCGTAGACCTGATTTTTCCTCCCAAAATAATTTAAATCCACGACGATACCAATCTCGTAGAAATAAACTAAAATCAAGTTTGAGATTCTTTCCAATCATATAGGGGTAAGTATTCTCCCACTGATCACATTTGTCATAATGGCAATTGGAGCATAGATTTCCTCTAGGGTGAGAGTCACAAATCTCTTCAAGACATGAATTACAGCCTTTAATTCGTACTGCATATCCTCTATGTAATTTACAAGGATTGCATAATTTGCACTTTTCATTATAGTCATCAATAATTGTACAATTCCCACATGATGACCAACTGCCAAGAGTGTACATGCACAGTGGACATGTATAGAACATTTTTTTTTGTTTCCGATGTCAACTCTCTCACAGCTAAAACAAAACTGATCCTCATTTGATAAATTCAGAGGGAGGAATGGTGAGAAGAGTAACTCTGTGACGCTACCTCTTTCGAATAGGGAGCCATCTACATTGAATCTATGGCAATGTTTTCAAGAGAATATCCACGATATTATTCTGCTTTGTTTCAATTAATATATCAAAAAATTGAGTATAAGCATTTGAGTCACACTGTAAAAGTTTCAGACAATAGTCCAATGGGGGAGAATCAGTTTTCATTACATTGTCAATTGTTCCCTGTGAGAATATCTTCCGTTGAAGGGCTAACTCGAGAAAATAATTATCCAAAATCAAATGTTTTTCCATAATCACAAGATTCGATCTAATTCTCTCTTTCTCAAATTTATTCATTTTTTAATCCTATCACTCTCACTGCTGACTCTAGACTGACCATGATTCGTTCTACTTATTCTAACAAAAGGAAAGGGAACATTTTCGATTTCGAAAAAATTTTATTGTATAATTACAACAATAATATAACGCATGTAAATTTAGCGATATAGCTTATTGTCTTCGATATGCTTCACTATTGCCTTTAAAGTACTTTGAAGTCTATTCACATGTGTTATATCAACTTTTGCAGCGAAGCATAATTGATCCTAAATTTTAAATTTGCTCAAAGATATCATATATCTTGCATATACTTCATCCCATTCCAGACAAAGCCCTCATCCTCTCGTGATTTCCACCGCAATGTTTGGTGCTCTTGTATCATTGCTACCAACTCCACTATCAACTTCTAATAGTGTAAACATTCCACTCATTATTACAAATCTATCCTAATAAGTAAAGTCAAACTGTTCTCGCTTCTTAAATTCTATTCACACACTAATAACAACTATATCATAAATCCTTCCTTATATTCACTGCAATCCTGTCCCGTTAGGGTTTCCGACTCCTATGATTGGCTTAGAAAGAGCCTCATGATCCTATCCCGTTAGAGTCGATCAATACGCTTAGAAACAACAAAACAATTGACCTAGAAAGAGGTGTCATTCACCCTGTCCCGTTAGACTCGATTATAGATGGCAGCACGCAGTGTATCTAGGAGTTGATAGGGCCTCCTTACTCAGGGCCAAAGCCGAATCAAAGTTGTAATTGTTATTTTTCAATCTCAGGGACTTATCTATTGAAATCTGCATCCAGTTTTGATGCAGTTTCCATGTACACTTCATGCGATGTCCTTAATCTTGAGCAGGCATTACAAAGAAAATTAGAGGAAAATTCAGCTTGGTCGGATTACAAATCTTTGGAAATTGATACAATAATGACCCTTGTTCGTCTTTGCAACAAGTTCTTCTCATATTTTAAATACCGAAAAAAAATTCCTTCAATTCATAGGCCTATCCATGGGCACTGCTTTATCTCCTTTTTTGACACTTTTTCACGTGGATTTCATAGAACAATCTGCTTTGAATAGATTCCACTTAAAATCAACTATCTGCTTTCGTTTCGTTGATGATATCCTTTCTTTTTGGTAACATGGACAAGAATCTCTAAGATATTTTTTGGCACATTTGAACTCTTTTGATTCGAATCTTCAGTTCACAATGTAACTCGAAGATTCAGGTAAGCTGCCTTTCTTAGATGTTTTGATTATAAAAACTGCTCCTAGCTTTGAATTTTCCATATACAGAAAGCCAACCCATAATGATCGATATATGCATTTCTCTTCGCATCATTCTCTTTCTGTGAAAAGAGGGGTAGTAATCTCTTTAGTCGACAGAGTTTTAAAAATCTGTTCTCGTAATCATATCAATTATGAATTAAACTATGTCAAGGATATTCTATTCTGCAATGGTTTCCCAATAAAACTTATTGAAAATATCATAGATAGACGATTAAAAAAGATAAAACAAGAAAAAAGGGAGCCCGCTCCCCTTGATTCAGTTACCCCGGCAATCAAAAAAATTTTTTCATCACGTTACCATACATCCCGAAACTTGGCGATAAACTTGTAAAAATCTTAAAAAAACATAATGTGAACTGAACAAAACGTTGAACATTTTCAACTCAGGAAAGGAAAAAACTGACCCCGTACTGGGTAGTGGTGTCTACAGAATCCCGTGTTCATGTGGGATATTTTTACATTGGTAGAACCCATCAACAACTAGGTGAACGTTTGCATGAACACAAAATTTCAATAGATAAGTCCCTGAGATTGAAAAATAACAATGACAACTTTGATTCGGCATTGGCCCTGCATATTTTCAAAAATCCGACTCATCTGGTTCTTTTTGACGAGGCAACCTTAATATCTTCTGTAAAGGGCCTACCAAAAACTTTTAAAGAGGTAATTGAGATAAAAAAATACATAAACCGGAATTTAGCAACAAATAGAGATACTGGAGATATTTCATTAAGCCCAATTTATGACAGTTTAATTTGGAAGGACTCAATCAATGTTTTCGCTCGGTTAAACTTGAGCGAACCTATTTGCACATTAAATGATGAACGAATTTGTAGACCAGCTAAAGCTGTAGCAAAACCAAAGATTATTGCTCAATCATCTTGGTAGATTTCTTTTTCATTGATTCCAACCTGGTTCTTATTTAGTTTTTGTTCTGTTGTTGTCAATTAAGCTTCGAAAGGTTTGATTTTCGTTGGTATCTTTTTCTTTCATTTCTTTTTTGTTTAGCACTGAGGACGACTTAGCGGAGGTCCTTGTCGATATATTTGCTTATTTCTTCTTCTTCATGGTTTCGCCACTGGCTGACAAATCCTCGTTTTTTCACCTTTTTTAATTTTATTTTTCATTTTGTTATTTTCTTTCCTCTCTGTGTTTCATTTTATCTTACAATGAAGTTCTTTTTTATTCGATACTATTGACATCTTAATTCAGCAGAGTGTTTTATTTCTATTGTTATTTTTCTATGTTTCGTACAATGACTTTTGAAGTTATTGACGGTACAATCAGTGTTTTTGAAACGATCTTCATAAGCTTGCTTTTATTCGATACAATTGACGTTTTAATTCATTAGTTTGTTTATTTCTGTTTTTTACTTTTCTGTTTTTTAAAATGACTTTTATAATTATTGAAGGTTTAATCACTATTTTTGAAAAGAACCTCATAAGCTTGTTTTTAATCGATACTATTGACGTCTTACATCAGTAGTTTTTTTTATTTCTGTTTTTTATTTATCTATGTTTTGCACAACTTTGAAATTATTTATCTATGTTTGTTTGCCTTTTGAAATTATTAGGGTATAATCAGTATTTTTGTAAAGATCCTCATAAGTTCTCTTTTATTCATACTATTGACGTGTTAATTCAGTAGTTTGCTTTATTTCTATTGTTATTTGTCTATGTTTCGTACAATGCCGTTTGAAATTATTGACGGTATAAGTTTTTTGTTTTTGTTTTTTTTTATTTGTTTTATTTCTGTTTTTACTTTTCTATGTTTTTTACACTGACTTTTGAAATTATTGAAGGTATAAACACTATTTTTGAAAAGAACCTCATAAGCTTGTTTTTAATCGATATTATTGACGTCTTACATCAGTAGTTTGTTATATTTCAGTTTTAATTTTTCTATGTTTTGTGCACTGAGTTTTGAAATTATTGAGGTATAATCAGTATTTTCGAGAAGATCCTCATAAGCTTGCTTTTATTCGATACTATTGACGTCTTATTTCAATATCAATTTGATCAACAATCTTAGAATAATTTACAATTATTTTAGCTAAAAGAGCATCTAATTCTTCATAATATTTGCACATTTTTTCTCGATCCCAGATCATTTTATTTACAATTTGACTAGAACAATGGATAATTTTAAAAGATGGAATTTGAATATTTAAATGAAAAGAAAGGTAAAAATGGTCACTAATAGGCCTATCCAATCCATCATGAACAAGCTGTGGCAATAACGCTGCATTTGAAACAAGCACATGGTCTAGATTAGAGCAAGAACCAGAATTATGGACATATGTAAAATCCAAATCTTTTGAAACAAAGATAAAAGAGCGGAGGAGCGGAAATCAGAGATAGCAATGTTGCAGTTAAAGTCACAAATGCTTTTTCATATGTGCCTCACTCAATCTCTGGTTCCTGACGGCATTCTGTCAGGTCTTGTCACTTCAGTGTTAAAGCTTGGTAAGCCTGCAAGTTCTTGCTCTAGTTATTGCCCTATAGCGGTTTCGTGTGTATTAAGCAAAATTTTTGAATATGTAACCCTCATACATATAATAAGTAAGTGTGATTTCATCCCGTTTCAATTCGGTTTCAATAAAACCATGGGTTGTACCCAGGCACATTTTCTTTTAAGCAAAATCATGAAACATGCTGTTATGAATTAACAGTCTCTATTTATTGTATCGGTTGATATTAGTGGCGCATTTGATAAAGTTGTACATTCGCCGGCATTATATTCTCTATTAAGGACTGGTGTCAATTTGTCAGTTCTAAAATTACTAGGGTATTGGTATAATCTTGCAAATGTCCGTATTAAATGGAATAATGATGTTTCAAACCCGATTTCCGTCCGACGGGGAGTGCGACAGGGAGGGGTGCTTTCACCTTAAATTTTTAAATGGGCTTAGGAGGTTGTCTTCGAAGTCTTTCACCAAATTATTTTTATAATGATTTAGGTATTATTCTTATTACTTATGCAGATGATGTCCTTCTAGTCAGTCGTACACGCAAAGGTCTGATCAATAATCTTAAAACACTGTCTTCAGCATTGAGTAAGGTAGGTCTGTCGATTAATAACTCTAAGTGTCAATTTATGTGCTTTAATAATAAGTCATTCTAAGGACCGTATTATGGGTTTAGGTATTTCTTTTGCTCGCTCACTAGCTTCAACCTGGTCACTTATTATAAATGAATGTATCCAAAATTTTAGGATTGCCTACGGTAAAATCTCTCTAAATCGCGGGGAGGGCACTTGGTCACCTATATAGTGTATATTCTGCCCCTGCTATTTATTACCTACGTGTTTTCAATCACTTCCTCCGTAATAAGGAAAGGAAGAAGTTGCGGAATAATTATTTTGTTGCGGAATAATTATAAATAATTTGTCTGCTAATGATGCCCTATCTGCCCTGCCTGTCCTTTTTGTGAGGAAGTGTGAGCAAACAGCTTGCCGAATTGGTCCTTATGATCAATTAGTTTATTTTGTAATTTAAGTGATCTTCCACCTATTTTGGATACCGGTTAATGTGATGTTGATGCGCTTTTATATATATTATGAATCTTTCAGTGTATGTCCTTTTCTTTTCTTTTCGTGTCTTACTCCACTGTTTTGTTCTCTTGAATGGGTAATAAATTTTTGATTGATTGATTGATTATTTATTCAATAATATATTCAAATATTATGTATTTAATCTTAAAGAAAACTCAAATTAAAATTATTGAAAGATTTATTGCTTCCCAAGATTATGAGAGATCTAGACTTGTCTTTATGCAATAACCTACGCCTTAGAATAGTTTCCAGAAGAAGTAGAGATGCTCAAAAATCATCCTGCCTGCATAAACACCACGTTTTGGTTTTATAACGACCGTGAAAAATTTAACTCTTTCATAACAGGACCATTCTCCCCCTCGAACTTAACTCCCTTATATATTCTGACATTTATAAAAATATAGAATAGTGAAAAGAAACACAAAATTTAAACTTACTATCCAGCTGTCAAATTGACCCTCTTTCTTTTTATTATCGTATTCAAGTGAATAAAATAAACAGGTTCAAAATAATTTTCGTCAAAAGAGAATCTTACCATATAGTTTGTGCTAAAAAACTTGAAGTAAAAAGTGACTTGGTTCAATAATCATCAGAACTAAAAATGGGATTCCCATGACAATTGCTACACTGGCTCTATTGGCTTTTAATGTTGATTCTGAATTTTTAAAAATTCTTTCAGTTTATTGTTACCCACCCAAAACCAAAAATCTGAGAAAATTTGCCAGATTTTTGAAAAGGGGGAAACACCCCCAAAAGAGCAAGCGATCTTTTGAAAATCCTTTTATTAGGTACACCATATCAGAAAACTCAACCGTAGATGTTTCAAGCTCCAATCTTCAAATGTGGAATTTCACTTTTTTCAGAAGAAGCAAAGTCGATGCATGTTTATTTGTTTTGTTTTTTCCCAGAGGTAATTGTATCAAACCGAAGGTTCTAGATAATTGGGAGGGAGCTCATTCAAACGTAAATTTAAAGCTCTTTTTTAAGTGAATACAGATTGGGCCAGGGGAAAGTCTAATTGATTTCACGACTTCACCCCAAAGAGGACGAATTTGCATTCAATTTAGAATTCTGAGAAGCTAATTGATTCAAAATTATCAATAAACCACAGTTTTGGCTTCCCAGTTGAAAAAGAAGTAATACCACACGGTGGCAGTACTGGATTCAACCAAGTAGACTTAATTTACTTGTAGTTACATTACGTTTGGTGATCTATAATTGCGTATCAGCTACAATGAGGGTGAGGGGGGGGGGGGGGGTGGTGAGCCATTGTTTATGTGGGGGTTGGGTAGGTGCCTCAAAGAATGCATTTTAATGGCCAAACTGCTTACTCTTCGTGAGTCTTCAAATGAATGTTGAAAGAGGTAGGGGGAGTAAGAATTAATTAAAATGTTTCTCTGTACATCTAAAATGTTAGATTTCTATATATACCAGAACAGAGGCGGAAAAGGCAAGGCAGGCTATCATCATCCCCACCAGGAAATTTCTTTGGGGTGCCAAATACTGCTAGAAACTTAGTTTTCAGCAATTTTAAATGGTAATATTTTCCTTTTTCTAATTATATGAAGCACTTCAGTGAATTTAAACAAATGTATGTAATGCATTAATCGATAAGGGAATCCTATTGTAGAGGTTATGATGGCTTCAGATATGTAGAAGATCAAAAGTCTCACAGAGTTTCCATCCATATAAACAATAATACTCCTCTTCATCCAACCAAAATTATTCAGTAGTAATATTAACAAGGACTTTTTAGCAAAAACACTATTCATCGCCAATTTTTGAAGTATATTCAAATTTTATTCCAAATTGAAATTGCAAATTTAAACGTGGGACGGCACTAATCAAAGTAAAAATACTGATATACATATTTTAACAGAAATTAACCAGATATTTAAAGAAGCGGTGTCTCAAATTATATCTTGGTTAGGCCTGGGCATGATTTGGAAAACAATCAGAAATTAAATTAGGAAAAAGTTTTCAACTGACAGCAAGGAACAGATTTGAAACCTATTTGAACAAACTGTTTTTTATATGAAGGGGGCTGTCTCCTCCTTAGCTTTTTACTCTTTACTGTGGAGTTCGGCTTTTGTCCAAATTTTTAACATAAATTTGTAATTGAAAAAAAAACATTTTTCAAAGGACTAAAAAACTTTTGTTTAAAGCGCAATGTGTGGAGAAGGGGGCAGTCTCCCTTATATACAGAGTAACTTCAATCTGTCTTAAGTTTTAAACTTGCTCCTTACTTTAGTTTAAAAAACCTTTTCTATTTCTTTAATTACATTTCATGAAACTGTGAAGTTTAATGAATACAATACTTTTGGTAACGCAGAGAAAACGATCAATATTTCAATGACCTTTGTTTGGTTTTTGATGGTTAATGAAGCTTAGAGACGAATATTTGTCTAAGGGCAATGAAAAAGGCACGTCAATTAAAGTAAAAGTATATAAAATGAAAAAAGTAAGAAGTTACAAAAAAATACACAAAACAATAACCTACTTACGCCAAATAAGATATGAACTTCCAGCATTCAGTTTTGTTGACCAATGCCTCAGCGTTGGATGGACATTTTTTAACAATATCGGTAATTATGAGCTTGGTTATCAAACACCTAAATAAATAAAGCCTTTAGACTGATTGTTTATAAACAGTAACGCATTTTCAAAGTAGGTTTTTCAAAGTAGAACATTAAAACTAAGATTAAGAAAATGAAATTTTAATTTTAATTCAATATGTTTAATTTAATTTTGAATACCAAAAACCAATATACTTGACACATTTATACTTTATAAATGTAAAAACTAAATCTTTTTCAAGGTGACAACTAAATCAATACAATCATTCCTGGTAAAAAAAAAAGTAAATGATAATAATACACAAGAAACGTATCCATTCAGGGAAAATACAGAACTTCCCAGCATTCCGTAGAGGGAAAACATTTCTGATTATAGTGGCTTCAGATAACAGCTCATGGGTATTCTCGCAATGCCAGTAAAATTAACGGTAAATTTTTACCAAGATTGCCCCTTAGTAAGTTGTTTTCCTTGTGTTTTCTATAATTATACGAACTTTCTTGTGTAACAGTAACTGCACTAATTACAAATAAGCGAATACATATTTAGGATCACCAAAAAAAGGTGATTCCTTGATTTAATGTTATCAATAGGTAGGCTCATATGCTTTCGTTATTGACAAGGATCGTTATTTACTAACCGTTCATTACCATGAAGATTTTTTTTTTACTCCAACCAAATAATATAGAAAAAAATGCTTGTTGAAAACTGGAAAGGGGGCCACTCAGTCACAAATTAGAACTTATATTTTTCTTATTAAGGGTAAAATATATTGGCAGGTAGCCAACAATGGGGCAATAAAATTTTCTCCATGGTTTTTCTCAATTCTGCTCTCTTTCCTTTCGTTTCTTCACAATTGCTTTTTAGTCCCAAATTTCAAGAAGCTGCCATGCCCCACCCCCTGCCGGCGCCCACCAAGACAATGCTATAAATAACAATGCTCAATGGCCTGTAACTTAATTGAAAACAAATATAATAGTTAAGATACAAAATCGTAGATATATTTTAAGATACACTCTTGCAATGAATAATCTAAATAAAAGGTTCCCTTAAAAGTAAACAAAGCAATCTATTACACTTCAAACGTAATTACGAATCAAAAAACGATGGCACAATCAGAAAACCGTACAATTAAAACATATAAGAAGAAGGAGTCGAATAGGGGAGAGAAAGCTTCAAAACCAGTATATCACTCAGAGGGGTTTTTCTAGTTGGGTACCTTTGAGTGTAAATTTTAATAGCTGCATTTAAACTGGTGTCTCAGTTATGGACTTTAAAAACACGCACTTATAATAATACAGACGACTGATCTTGCTTATTTCTTCTCTAACAGAAGCCTTCCATGTTCATTAGTAATATCTGATATTTGGATTAATTTTTTTGAATCCAGTTACAAAACAATTTGAATACTTTAACTAATTTACATAATTTGATTCATTTCAACTATTTTCAGAGGAACAGCCTAGAATTCATTAGGTGCTGCGTCAACATTACGTGCTGCAATACTAAGGTGCTTTGTAAATTATTTAGTCTGACATAATCTTATCAATATTTACTAAAGCAGCTAATATTAATTTGAGATGCTAGAGAATTTATCATTTCTGTTGATTTTTTTGTAAAAAATCAACAGATTTTTTTGTAAATGTACAATTTACTTCATCTTACAGAGTTTTGGTTCATTACTGTTAAAATATTCTCACACAGATGGTGATTTACTGCAAGTAAAACACACCTTTCTGTGTTTATGTGATATGAATGTTGTTGTATAGGAAAAAAAGTTAGTCAAAATTGTCTTATATTGTAAGTTTGCAGTGCTGCTTATGAATGATGAAAACGGAACCACTAAGGAAACGTTAAAAACTAAATCGTTAAAAACAAAGGTCCGTTGCAAAGTGCTCCTACTTTCTAAAATTTCCATGGAGTTCTGTTTTCATCTATTGTTATTCATTACTCTTTCTATAGCCTTGTTTATTCTTTTCACCCTTTTTCTTTAGTTTTTTTGCTCCATTCATCTTTTTTTTGTGACATCAAAGACGTAATTCTGACAAAAGTTTTGTATGCCAGGAAATACTAATAATAACTTTTTCAACAGTTAAGAATCTTCAGTTTCTGCTGAAATTACCAATTCAATAAAATAATTTATAGCAAACTGAACATTTAGACATTTTTATAATCATGCAATATTTCTTTTTTTTAATTTATAAGTTTTCGCACACAATAATTGCTACGGAGATGAGTACAAGCCTACCTCTAGATATTTGATAGATATCTAAGAGATATAAACTATAAAATAACAGTTCAAAATAGGGATAAAATCCTTTTTTAATAGACAGTGTATAATAAATTTCACAAAAATACCAGATATTTCGGTCACATATACAGTGACCGTCATCAGTAGTAAAACTGTTTTACTACTGATGACGGTCACTGTATATGTGACCGAAATATCTGGTATTTTTTGTGAAATTTATTATACACTGTCTATTAAAAAAGGATTTAATCCCTATTTTAAACTGTTATTTTGTCGTCATGGAAAGGCAGTGTGGTCTCCAAAATTGTCTAAACTGTAAATTAGAATGCCTTTTCCTAGAATGGGTTGATATATTCAATTCAATTCAATTCAAACTTTTTATTTCCTCCGAATACGAAGAGTGAAAAAAAATAACCGCTAAGCAACAGGCCATAAAATTCTTTTAAACCATATAACAACAAGTACGCAAATGCTTTCAATCAAACTTACCATACAAATTAACACTTCATTCAATAAATAATAAATTAAAACTTAAAATTAACACTTCACAAATTAACACTTCATTCAATAATTAATAAATAAAAAATAAATAAATAAATGAAATAAAATTAATTAAGCTACATGCGCAGCTTTATATAAATTATGAGAAAAAAGAGGCAATTTGGATAAAAAATTCTTTTGCTTTTTCTCCAAACCATCAACAGGGTTTTTATTTTATATGTATTCATCAAAAAAAAAGTATTTGATTCAGATTTAGAAAAGCGTCAAAGGAACTTAGCAAAATTTAAAAATGTGGTTTTTACATACGCAATATTACTAATTCTAAAAAACGGGAGAAGCGATGAAAAAACTAAAATCTGAGTGAAGCGACTGTATTATATACCCAAGCCAGTGATTTCCGAGAAAGAAGATCGCGAAGACAATTACTGCCCCGAAACTAGACGCTATTCTACTTTTAACTGCTTTAGAAATAGAAGCACGGCATAGAGCTAAAGTTGGTCCATAAGGCACAGCAAGATATAAATAAGATTCCTAAGGTTTTAAAATACTTTCATAAATACGAACAGAAATTTCTGAATTAACAAGATCATTAGCCTTAGGACCAAGAATTAAAAACTGACACTTTTCAGGGCGAAAACGAAGTCCATGCTCACTAAAAACCCTGGCTAAAAAATCAACAATTTGTTGAAGTGATTGAAAAGATCGACTCAAAATGAGTAAATCATCTGCGTAAGCAATCCACGACAGAACATAACCTTTTCCATAAATAAAAGTCCACTGAATTTAATCAAATAGCCCCGAAACAGTAATATTGAAAATCAAAGGAGAAATAATGCTTCCCTGCCTCAGCCCCCTACATAACTTAACATTATAATCACTAAACTGATTTTTCCACTTAATACGAATACGAGAGGAGCTATACCACTTTTTTAAAACCAAAACTACTGGTAGTGGGACATTATTCTTCAGAAGCGCAGTCATAGCCCAAGAATGGATAATTGAATCATACGCCGCCGCAAAATCTAACGCAAGTATATAAACTCTATTCCATTGCTTACAAAAGGATATTATTCTTGAAAGGAGGATATGAGCAACATCCATGCTTAGCCTCTTGCGGAACCCAACTTGATTCAGGCCTTGGTTACAAGACTCCAGATACTTTAATAAAACTAACTCAAAAAATTTGCTAATCTGGCACAAAACAGTAATCGGCCAATAATCAGAACATCGATTTGTATTCCCTCCTTTTTCTAAAAGGGGTGAAGTGGTAGCACGAGAAAAGCTAGTTGGAATAACTCCAGAAGAAAGAATAGTAGTAAAAAGAGCAGCGAGAAGAAGGATTGCTTTGGGAGATGCCCATCTTATATGGTTTGAATGTATACCATCATGATCAAAAGAATGCTTACTTTTTAGAGCTTTAATTGTTGACCGTTACATCTTCAACAGAAACAGATACTTTACTATTTGGGCGAGGCTTTGAAATTTCTTCTGATAATAAAAAGTCAAGCCGTGATTCAATTACCGCATCACCGGATGAAAAAAAATGATTATAATGAGTTATCCAATCATCTAGTTTCAGAGAACTATTAGAATCTGGTGAACAATTATTATTACGACGTCTAGAATTAACCAAACTCCAAAGCTCATTCTTATCACTAGTAACCCTTGAACCAATTTCATATTTTATAATTTCATTATGCAAACGCAACTCAGCCCGAAAAACGCGTTTAGTTAATTTCATACCATCGTAAAATGGTCCAGATCGCAATTTTCCCGCGCAATTCCAAAGGTCACAAGCTTGAGATGCATTCTTTTGGCCTTTTACTTTAAAATCGGGTTAAGGTTCTAACCTAAAACACGAGATCCACGAGGGAAAGAATCAGTCGTAAATGCTTTATTAGCCCCGACTTTTAGACTATGAACAATTTCAAGGTAAAATAGATCAATATCAATTTGATCAAACAGTTCGTGGTAACGAACTGTAAGTAAGGAGCGACCCGGCTCAATGGTAACCGAAACTCTAGAAAACGGTTTTTTGATACCAATAGATATATCAAAAGAGTAAGATTTCGATGCTGATTTCAAATATATAACTTTCATCAAGTTTAGTGCTACCCATCAAAAGTTACGCGCCTGAGAAAATTTGGCTGATTTTCAAAAAAAGGGGGAAAGACCCCCTAAAAGTTATAGAACCTTAATGAAAATCACACCATCATATTCAGCGTATCAGAGAACCCTACTGTAGAGGTTTCAAGCTCCTATCTACAAAAATGTGGAATTTTACATTTTTTGCCAGAAGAAAGATCACGGATGCGTGTTTATTTGTTTGTTTGTTTTTTTGTTTTTTTTCCCAGGGGTGATCGTATCGACCCAGTGGTCCTAGAATATCGTGGGAGGGCTCATTGGAACGGAAACTAAAAGTTCTAGTGCCCTTTTTAAGTGACCGAAAAAAATAGAGGGCAACTAGGCCCCCTCCCACGCTTATTTTTTTCCCAAAGTCACCCGAATAAAATTTTGGGATAGCCATTTTGTTCAGCATGGTCGAAAATATGATAAATATGTCTTTTAGGATGATTTAATCCCCCGAAGTTCCCAGAGGGAGGGCTAAAAGTTATGAACTTTACCCAATGTTAACATATAGTATTGGTTATTGGGAAGTATACAGAAGTTTTCAGGAGGTTTTTTTCTGGTAGTGGGAGGGAAGGGTGGGTCGGTGGTTATGTTGGAGGATCTTTTCATGAAGGAATTTTTCATGGGGGAAGGGAAATTGCCATGAAGGGGGCGCCGGACTTGCCAGCATTATTTATTGGTTATTGGGAAGTATACAACCATTTTCAGGAAGGATTTTTTCTGGAGGGGGGGGGGGGCTAGAGGAGGGGTTACTCTGGAGAATATTTCCGTGGAGGATGTTTCTTTGGGGTAAGGGACATTTCTATGAAGGGGTGCCGGATTTCCAAGCATTATTTAAAAAACGATCAGAAATTAAATAAAAAAAACAAGTTTTTTCAACTGAAATGTAAGAAGGAATATTAGAACTTAAAACGAACAGAAATTATAACGTATGTGAGGGGGTTCTCCCCCAAGTCAATACCTCGCTCTTTACGCTACATTTTTTTAGTGCTTTCAAAAGAGCTATCTATTCTAATTAAACGGCCTTTGTGATTCAGGGGTTTGTGAATCAAAATTTTTTTTAACTTTTAACGTAAAGAGCGTGGTATTGACTAAGGGGAGAACCCCCTCATATACGTAATAACATATGCGTAATAAAAAAAACAATAAAAAAACAAGCGATACGGCTCAATAGTAATCGAAACTTTTAAAAACGGAATTTTGATGTCAATAAATGTATCAAAAGA
>JAQQPU010003530.1:18297-32262 GCA_029168905.1 Artemia sp. Kazakhstan ARC1039 | reverse complement strand
AAAATAAAGTTGTGAGACAGAGTCAAACTTTAGCGTAAAGAGCGAGGCGTTGAGGAGGGGACAGCCCCTTTCATATACGGAATAATTTCTGTTCGTTTTAAGTTTTAATGTCGCTCCTTACTTTCAGTCTAAAAAACTTGTTTTTTTTTTATTTAATCAACATCACTAGAATAATTTACAACTATTTTAGCCAAAAGAGCATCTGATTCTTTATGATATTTGTACATTTTTTCCCGATCCCAGATCATTTTATTTACAGTTTGACTAGAAGGATGGATAATTTTAAAAGATGGAATTTGAATATTTAAATGAAAAGAAAGGTAAAAATGGTCACTAATAGGCAAATCCAATCCAACATGAACAGGCTGTGGCAATAACGCTGCATTTGAAACAAGCACATTGACACAAGAAACAAAAACCGAAAACAAAGATAAAAGAGCGGAGGAGCGGAAATCAGAGATAGCAATGTTGCAGTTAAAATCCCCGCAAATAAGCCACTGGAAATCTGATGGAACTTTCGCCACAAATCGCAATAATTCTAAACATGCAAAATTAAAATCAAAATCCGAATCAATAGTATGATAATTTGTTGGTAAATAGCAAGAGAAAACGAGAATCCCTGGGATTCCAACAGCAACAAAATAACGATTAACGGCAAACACTGAAACTGGAATATTCTCTCGAACAAAAATGCAAACGTCTCCAGATGGGCGTCCACCTCTAGGTATAGCTGGGGGGTATAAAACACTTAAACTGCGGCAACAGGCTCGAAAGAAGACTAGTAGAGTGGTCCAGAAGGTGATGCTCTTGCAGACACAAAATATCCAGATCGCGCAGCATAGACTGCAATACATGTTGTTTATCACCAAATCCATTCAGATTCAGAAATGCAATCTTTGCACTAACCATTTTTTATTCTTTGCAACTTTTTCGGTTAAACGTTTGCAGTGAAAGCTAAATCCAGTATGCTCATGAGATCCACAATGGAAGCAACAAGGTTCATTCTGGCAAGGGTTGTTCCTAGAATGAGAGTGTCCACTACCAAGACACTTGAGACAACGTTCCACGCTAGAGCAGCCCGACGATATATGCTCAATCGACCCGCGTTTGTAGCACATTCGAGGTAAAAACTTATAATCAGTAAGCCGGAAATGTTCGTAGCCAATGTGAATCCCATTAAGCAAATAATGAGGCTTAGCCGTCACCAAACGGAAGTATACACGATATGCTTTCGAAACACCGATGCGCTTATCTCTTCGATACCTTGGTTAGAAGCACACACACTCTCTGGATCGATCGAGGAGTCCACTTGTGATAAGAACCCGACAATTCTCAATTTGCGAACCTCAGATTTACCGACCTTTTCATTCAAACAGGCTTTCAAGTCTTCGGCGTTTTGTCTTTTCGTATGAATGACCCATTTCGGTTGCTGGGATCCTGATTCCTTAGAAAGTGAAATCCGCACTATACGATCAGCTCCATCCAACGATTTCAGAAAAGCTTCACGCTTCAAGGGATCATCACAATCTTGTGGCGGTGAATCTACTACAAGATCCACTGTTTCTTACTCGCTATTCAGCAGAGGCCAAGATTTATTATTAAGTTTTTCTTTATTTATACAGCTGAAAACCTCGCTCTGTACTCCGTCACAACACTCTTTCACCAAAGCAGGAGTCTCCGCTACCTTACTTGTGACGTAATCAAGTTTATCAATAATGCTAAAAAGATGCCGGTCCCAGGTTTGAATGGTACGGATGAAGTGAGCATTTTGATCCGTATCTATCGCAGGTATCGCATCACTTCCAGTCATAACGAATTTCAGATTTGGCAAGCGAGGGGCTGCATCCTCAGAAATAAGAATGTCTAAAATATCCTGTGACAGGCTTTGCTTAGCAGAGGGGCCGCGACGTGCAAGGAGTTTATGCGTGGGATTCACCAGAGATGTTAGGAGACTTCTAGCTTGATCAAGATGATCAGTAGAATAGAAGTTTGCACACGCAGATATACAGGAGGCGGACAAAATTCCTGGCTCTAGACAGTGCCGGAAAAAGCTTAAAACTGGTGAATAAACAAGAGTTTCTGAAGGAGGCGGGATCTGCGGGGAAGCAAGTTTATCAGCAAATTTCTCGCAGCAGTCAGAGCACTGATATATTATAATACTGTCTTTCTCAATGCTCTGAAGAATTTCACAGCGGTTATGGCAGAGGCGACCACAACCCCCAGCAGATGTGTTGCATTTAACTGTTTCTCTGGTTGCGAGACTGAGGCTCTCTTTGCAAACTTTGCATCCTGTCTTGTACAACTTTCCAGAAGTCACGGCATTCATTTATCAATTAATAATAATAACATATAAATATTAAATTGGTACTATGCACTAAGGAAATGGAAGGGGGCTACCCCAAACCACTACCCCGCCTACGCCTGAGTAAAACTATTACCAGATAAAATCTCTGCTTATGGAAGGTGTTATCCTCGGTGATCTTATATAAAAAAAAAAAACAGTTCATAAACGCTCACAATCTATCACCACGGATCGTGCCAAAATATGACGAACCAAATTCGATTTACCTGAAAATTTACTCTCGCATAGATCACATTTATACAGTTTATCACATTTTGGCCCAGTTCTCCATTTTCTCAGCTGCCTTATTCCCAGGAATATTTGCATGGACTGGGACCCAAGTCAATTGTACATCAAGCCATGTTTTAGCAAATCATCCACTACTATTTCAATCTGGGTAGCAATTTGTTTACCACAATTTTGTTTCACAACTAAATAATTTATCACGGACAGAGAGTCGGAACACAAATAAGAAAACTACCAATTATACCATTTGACTTTATATACAAAAGAACTTGATAAATAACAACCATTTCTGCAGAAAAATAGTATGCTTGTCAGGTGGCTTAAACCCATAGGAAATACTAGTTGAACGGACAATAAAGGCGCAACCCGTACCAGTTTCCAACATGAATCCGTCAGTATATATGTGGGTAAAGTCAGTCTATTGTATTGTCAGCCTATACCACTCTAATTTTAAACTTAATGACTCTACATGCTTGTTCCTGTCGTCTAAAACTAAATTAATTACATAACTAATTCCATTAAAACTTGAGGAGAGGCTATCTATGTTTGGGGTTGGGATCTGACATGGGAGGCCAGCATCATTCATCAGAGAATAAAATTTTTAAACTGTAGGGGCAAACTTTGGTCTAAACTGGAGATCTTGGTTCCATGTAGCTATGAATTCTTTGTACACAACATGATTTTTTTATCCCTTCTTTTTAGAATGTACCGGGCTTGGAGGTTATTTTTCTCTTCTGAAGTGATGTGATGCCAAGCTCACAGTAAAGAATTGAAATGGGGGTAGTTTTGAAACAGCCCAGATCTCGTCGGAGAATTTGATCAAAAGCTGAGTCTAGTTTCTGGAGGTTTTTTTTAGTTGCTTCTCTGTATGAGATACCACCACAGTCAAGTTTGCTCGTGATTATTGCGCCAATTAGTTTTGATGCACAGGAATATGGTGCTCCTCTTTTAGAAAGACAAATAGCGCTTAGGAGGTTTGCCCTACTCGTCTGGTTAATAACAACATAGTCAATATGGTCTGTCCATAGCATTTTTGAATCCAGCAATGCTCCCAGATAGCAAAACTTTTCTGCCTGTCGAATGCTTACACCTACCAATGACACTACGGGGGGATGAACGCTTGATTGCTTTTTCTTGAGAATTTACCGATTTCTCTGTTGAGAATGACATGTAGTTTTCCACTGTCCAATTTTGCAAGTAATCTAAGGCTTTTTGGACGGTAAATTAATTAATTACATTAGAATAGGAACATTCACTCCGTCAAATGCTACTGTCATATCAAGGAAAACAGCTAGAGTTTCTTTTCCTAGGCGCAATCCCTGCTCTATTTGATTTTCAAGTCTCACAAGACCGTGTATTGTACTGTGTTGGGGCAGAAGGCCACGTTGTTCTGGTGGGACTGCTTTCTCAATTTCTGGTAGAACTATCTTTTTGATCAATCTCTCCATTAGCTTGCAAAGACATGAAGTCAATGAGATGGAAGAAATGATTTTGGTGATCTTGAGTTCTTTTGGGGCTTCTGGATTGGGATGATTGTAGCCATTTTCCAGAGTGAAGGGATGTGTCCTTTCTTGAGGGACCTATTAAATAAAGTTAAGACTGAAGCCTTAAGAAGAAGAGACATATTTGACAAGATCTCATTGTGAATTTTATCTGGGCCCATAGCACCAGGTTTCAATTCTTTAATTATCATATCAAGATCCTCTTCTTCAAGTTCAATGTCAGTTTTAGGGGTTCCTGTTTAGGAAGCATAATAGGTCTGTTTTGAGAGTGTTGTTGAGGGACATTCGTAATTAGATACTCTTTCAGAAGTTCTACTTTTCTGGTGTAGTGGAAGTAGTGATTCCATTGTGAATCATGATCCCAGATGTGGGGGAAGACCATTGTCCAGAGTAGACTTTCCAATTTCACCACAAATCTCTTATTGATGTCGTGTTGGTGAACTTTGTCTAAATAAGGGTCCTCCATTCACTCTTAATTTCTCAGGGAACAGTTTTCATAAAGATGGCTTGTTTTTCATTCATTTCAACTTTGTTTGCAACAGTGAGATATCTTCTAAACTTGTTTCTTGCTGTATTCCTTTCTTTGAAGTCTTTTTGGCAAGCAGCATTCCACCCTGGAATGGAGCTTACAGATTTCCTTTCAGGTTTTACATAGCCAAATACTTTTTCACCTGTACTCGCCATCACTTGGGTCAACTTCTCATTAAGATCCTCATCAGAAGTAGGTAGTTCAACATCCATCAAATTAGACTCCACCTTTCTCTGCCATTCTGACCAGGGCTCCTTTTGGAATCGCCAAGTAGCAGCTTTCCCAAACTGGAATCTAGAAGCAGACAATTCAAATGCAGACGTTATTAGGAAGTGATTAGAGTCAAATTGGGAAGGTATGTCAGTCGCACAACCAGCTGCCAGGTCCACTGAAACTATTGCTAAATCTATAGTAGAAGTCTTCCCATTTATGGGGTTTCGCCTAGTACCTAAATCTATTGGAGTAACAAGACAAAGAATATTTTGAGGGTCAGTTATAAAATCTGCCAGCAAATTGGAGTTGTAATTTGGAGATAAATTTGAATCCCACATTGGATTGTGTAGTTTGAAGTCACCAGCAATTATTTTCCTCTTATTGCATTTTTGAACAACATCTTTGAACTGTTTAAAATCAAAGTCAGTTGCAATCCTGTTATAAATTATAAAAGTTGCAAACTGATATCTAATTGTCTGTCACTTATTCTTTGATAGACATAAGTCCAATTTCGTTCTTTCCTGGGATAACAGCATCTGAAATCTTAAATGGATGTTATACTTTACTAAAATCATAAACACTTTCCCTGGTCCTTTCGTCCCATCCCACCTAGCCAAACAATAGCCCTTAAAAACTGGAGAAATTATCTCCTTATTCAATAATGTTACCTGCCATAAAACAATATCTGGCTAACTCCTTACTAACAAATTTTTCAGTTCCACTACCTTTGTTTTTGCCATTCCTCTATTTTTTAGTTGTACTATCTTTGTCTTCATTCTTGGCATTTTTTTTGTTTATAAAACGCTTATTTGACACCTTTTTTCCTGGAGAAGAGGACAAAATTTTCTTTGGGATGCAGTCATCTTCATCCACACCATCTTCTGAGTCTGTTCCTTTTCTAGATACAGAAGGTTCCTGTTTTTTTAGTGAAGACAAAATCTTCTGTAGCTGAATCTTTGAGCTTATGCTTAACTTACCACTTGAAGCAATTAGCGAGCAAAAGGATGTTAAGTGGTAGGTTGATCTATTTTTTTTTCTTTCAGCAAGTCCACTTCCTTGTTCACTGGATCCTGTATTTTCGTCTCTGCTGAATTATGAGGCTGGTGTAGATTCCTGCATCCTAGCCCCGCAGGCTGACATGTATGAAAATCTAAAAGCGGAGCTCAGGCTTTCTCTACTAGCTAATAAATGTACTAGCCTCTGATATGATTTTGTTTTTCCTCCAAGTGGATATCTCCCTCTCCCGGTAAACAAGGGGGTAGGGCAAGGTGCTATTTCGTCACCGACTGCAATTAATAATAGTATTGTAATCTTTACCTTAGCCCATTTTGGCTCAATTTTGTGGCTTAGCAGAAGAAGTGGCATTTTCCCGCACAACCGAACATCCTGAGAAACTCAAATTTCATCACATTAGTGAAGCAGTAGATCAGATTGGCTCCAAAAAGCCCAATGCTCCACTTGCTTTATGAATAACATTATGTTCTATATTCTAATTAAATCTAGTAAGCAATCCTGATATTTAATGTTTCAAGACAAAGGTATTGGTAATCCTACAGCTTGGTAGCAGTTTCGATTAGGTCATTGGAATGATCACAGCATACATTTAGAGAAATGACATAATATGCTGCTTTGTTAGTAAATGTGACCACAAGAAACAAAAAGGCAACTTCAAATATAGAGCAGACACCCTCATACTGCTGCTTATTGAAAATTATTCAAACTTAAAGGTCATTGAATTTGAACGTGAAACACTACCTGAAAATTTTCCTTTAAGCCATCGTTATGTTTCATTCTTGTGAACAGGTTCTTACTTACTTGACTTCTCTTCAACTCAAAGTGAAAATTAGCCCAAGTCTCGGATAAACAACCAAATTCTCTAAGAACTGTATATTCGTCAGATAAAAAAAAATCTAAAAGGGGCTGGTAGATATCACAGTGTACACAGAGTTAAAGCAGTTAATGGGAAAGCTGGAATATGGAAGATTAGTAGCCTAAAATGCCATATTATAATGTAGTAGCACTTCTCTATTTCTTTTAAGGATTTGATATCACAGCTTCAAAAGGCATGTGACTGCCAGGCGGCCAATCAATATAGTTCTCCAAAAAATCAAGTAGTGTTTTTTATAGTTACTGTGATAAACGAGTATCAACCATGCAGTTGGGTATATATTATTTTCATACTACATATAGCGTTGGAGACTAGAACTCCATCCATAACGTAACAGCAGCAAACTATACACAGTATGCTTCCGACTTTGAATACTATGAATCAAAAAAACTTTTTACACAAAATAAGTTTTTCAAAAAAAAAAACTCCATTAAACCAAAAATTAACAAAAAAAGAATCAAATAGTCTACCAAGCATACAACGCCCAAAAATCAGTATCGATAAATAAATGAAACCCAAAACAAACAGAAATTAAAATAAGTCAAACTCAAAACGAGCAGAAATTAATCTGAGTAGGGTTCTAAACCCTAAGCTTTCTAAAAGCCAGAATATAATCTGTACTTTACTGAAAAAAATAAAATGAATTTACTGAAAAAATGTGCATTGTCATTTTAATATACATATGCTGATACTTATTCCTTAAAATCTTAATTGATTTTTGTTTTCCTTAAGTTATAAGTGAAAACATTTAAAAAAAATTTTTCAGTAAAGTAGAAATTATATTCTGCCTTTAAGAAAGCATAGGGTTTAGAACCCTACTCATATTAATTTCTGCTCGTTTTGAGTTTGAATTATTTTAATTTTTGTTTGTTTTTCTGTTTCACTCCCCCCCCCCCCTGAGGGCTCTGGGGGGAGTGTCATCCTCAAAGACCTAATTTCCAGAATGTTCATCTACGTCGAACAAATTGGCTATCTCAAAATATTGATATGATGTGTTTGGGGAAATGATGAGCTTGAGTGGGGGGCTAGTTGCCCTCCAACCACTTTCGACAACTAAAAAGGACACTAACCCTTTCAATTTACAATCGAATGAGCCCTTTTTGAAGTCTCTACGAAAAGTCTTTCTATAAAAACCTTATATGCCCACAGGGCATAACTTACAACCCTTGCCCTGGGGGGTTTATCATCCACAAAATCAGAATTTTCAGAACTTTCAACTACGTTGAAAAAAATGGCTATCTCAAAATTTTAATTGAATGTGTTTGGAGAAATGGTGAGCGTGAGAGGGGGGTTAGTTGCTTTCCATTAACTTTCAAATATTAAAAAGGGCACTAGCCCTTTCAATTTCCAATCAAATGAGCCCTTTTTGAAGTTTCTACGACAGCACTTTCTATAAAAAAAAACCTTATATACCCGCAGGGTATAACTAACAACCCTTACCCTGAGGGCTCTGAGGGGGTTGACATCCTAGAAGACATAATTTCCAGAACTTTTAAATACGTTGAAAAAATGGCTATCCAAAAATGTTGATTGCATGTGTTTGGGAAAATGGTGGGCATGAGATGGGGGTTAGTTGCTCTCCAATTACTTTCGACTATTAAAAAGGCTACTAGCCATTTCAATTTCCGACGGAATGAGCCCTTTTTGAAGTTTCTACGATAATACTTCCAATAAAAACCGTATATGCCCTCAGGGCATAACATACAACCCTTACCCTGAGGGCTGTGGGGGGGGGGCGTGTTGTCAACCTTAAAGACCTAATTTCAAAAACTTTCAAATACGTTGAAGAAAATGGTTATCTAGAAATTTTGATTGTATGCGTTTGACGAAAAGGTGGGCGTGAGAGGGGGGTTACTTTCCAATCACTTGAAAGCTCCAATCACTTTCGACTATTAAAAAGGGCACTAGCCCTTTGAATTTTCCAATCGAATGCGCCCTTTTTCAAGTTTCTACGAAAAAGCTTTCAACAAAAACTTTACATGCCCCCAGAGTATAACTTATAACCCTTGTCCTGAAGGCTCTGAAGGGGTTATCATCCTCAAAGACCGATTTCCAAAACTTTCAACTACGTTGAACAAAATGACAATCTCAAAATTTTGATTAGATGTGTTTGGATAAATGGTGGGCGTGGAAAGGGTGTTAGTTGCCTTCTAATCACTTTCGACTATTAAAAAGGGCACTAGCCATTTCAATTTCCAATCGAATGAGCCCCTTTTGAAGTTTCTACAACAAAGCTTTCTATGAAAACCTTATATGCCCCCAGGGCATAACTTATAACCCTTGCCCTGAGGGTTGTGGGGAGGGGATGGTTGTCATCCTCAAGGAACTATTTTTCAGAACTTTCAACTACGTTGAAGAAAATGGCTATCTCAAAATTTGTATTGGATGAGTTTGAGGAAAATGTGGGCGTGAGAGGGGGTTAGTTGCCCTCCAATAACTTTCGAATATTAAAAAGAGCACTAGCCATTTCAATTTCCAATCGAATGAGCCCCTTTTGAAGTTTCTACGACAACGCTTTCTATAAAAATCTTATGTGCCCCCAGGGCATAACTTACAACCCTTGCCCTGAGGGCTGTGGGGGAGTGTCCTCCTTAAAAACCTAATGTCTATCTGAAATCAACTACGCAGAACAAAATGGCTATCTCAGAATTTTGATTGGATGTGTTTGGGGAAATGGTGGGCGTGGAAGGGGTGTAGGTTGCCTTCCATTCACTTTCGACTATTAAAAAGGGCACTAGCCGCTCCAATTTCCCATCGAATGAGCCCTTTTAAAAGTTTCTGCGACAACTTCGATACGAAGTGCCCTGGTCTACGAAGTACGAAGTGCCAACATCGTTCTTTACTTAGGCAGCGCTATTGCGCTACCTATGATACTCCACTAGCATTACTAGCGTCGATAAAATATAGTACTTTTGATGAAATGGTAAATGTAAAATTACGGAGAATGATATTTACGCCTAGTATGTGACTTCCCAATGAATTAGTCTACAATGTTAGTGTTTATTCAGAAAACTATTGATATTTCTAACAGGAAGCTATGCTAAGTGACGATTGTTACAATTCTGCAAATGTCAAATATAAAAAAAAAACCTTTTGCTCATAACAAAGCTGTCAAAACACAAGTTTTGCAGCTAAAGAGTCGACAGCTTTTGGAATTTTGTCGAGTTCTGCTACTGGCAGCTTTATATCATTTTGCATACCTGCTGTCTTATAGCCACAGATTTCGTTGTGCAACATTTTCGTCTACAATTCAGTGTGATTTTGCTGTTTCTTCCTCCATTCATTTTCTTTGGCCATGCGGAATCGTTTGTCATATTTTGTAATTTCGGATTCATCATAGATAAAGCCAATCCTGTACAAAAAATTAAGCAATTCTTGCTCTTTGAATGTATATAAATGTCAAATTATTCATATTTTAATCGGGCATCTCTGCAGTAGCTTAAATAACACTTCTTCCTTCTAGGATGAAAACCCACTAATTTCAATTAAATTAAGTAGATTTGGAGTGAATTCAGTTCTTCCTCCCTCATTATCTTTCACAAAATCCCGGAAGCTAAGCCAACATGTCTCTTCATTCTATTGTAATTTCACTTTGTCCTTATAACGGCAGATTTCGTTGTACAATCATTTTTGTTTGTAATTCAATGGGATTTTTGCTTCTTCCTTGCCTTTTCTTGCTGGGCATAGTAATTCTGCACGAGTCATAGATGCTAAAAATGATACGGACTCTCCTGGGAGAAAAATTGTTTAGCTCTTGCTCTTGAGATGGATATAAATACAACGCCACTTACATGTTTTTTTCTCTCTAAAATTAAGGATTTAAACAAAAATTTCAAACTCGTGACGTTTCTAGATTTTGTTTTTTAGGCCACAAAATCCCTATTTTCAAAAAAAACATAAAACTATTGAACGAAAAAACTTATAAATACATATGTTACTGAGATTGTCCAAAATCTGGTTAATGTCAAGATTCACCGGTGAATGTCCAAAATTCCTTTTTCTCTGCTCAGATTCACTTAGCTTTGTGAATCAGCTTTTTCAGTCTTATAACAGCTTTGATGATTAAAGTTAAAGTCAGGTTGGGTTATAAATCTTAGAAATATGTAATGAGCCAGAGGTAATAGGCATTCAACAGGAGGTCCCAGGACTTCTTGCTGTCCGTTTCTAAGCCAGCTTAAGCACTTTAATGAAAACCCGCGAAGATGTATTGGTCGATGCCCTGAGCTAGTTCTAATACCATTACTTTTTCGAAGGCCAAAATAATTTAGTTAATTTAAAGAATATGAAAATTGAACGTTAAAAGACAATAATCATATGAATATTTTGACTGAGGAATTGAAACTATTCAAACTGGACTGAGTAACTCATACCAGGGGTTAGGAAACAAGATATAAGGTGATATAGAGTTTATGAGCTCTAGAGAATAAAGAATCAAATGAGGAAGAACAACTTTCCTGGACTCACATCCTAGATGAAAGTGTGAGGAAAATGAATAAACTTTTAGATGTTTAGCGAGTTCAGGGTGCTAGAAAAGGTTTGATGGTTTCCGTTAAGAATACCAAGTTGCCAAGGCTACGGCTAAGTGAAGATGAAAATGTGACGTTGGGTAGCGAAAAGATCGATCCAGGGGAAAGCTTCGCTTACGTTGGTAGTATTATTAGTAAAGACGGTGGGTGCGGCGAAGGTTTTAAAAGCAGAATAACCAAGGCTCGGGATGCTTTTTTCACTGTTGAAACGAGTTTGGAAGAAAAGGAAGATAAGTCTGCGTACCAAAATTAAAATGTTGGAAGCTACAGTGATAACAGTCGTCAAATCCACTTCTGAAACATGGGCAATCCGAAAAACAGAGGAAGATTTGATAGATGTTTTCCAGAAAAATTGCATACGGATTGTATTGGGTACCCGATTGACTGACCGTTTTTCCAACAGTAGACCGTATGATATGTGGGGTTCAATCCTGCTTTGTAGGGCTACATTGAGAGAAAGTTTGAGATGGCTAGGCCAAGTTCTGTGGATGAAGGATGACAGATTGCCAAAGATTGTACATTTTGGCCAACCATATAAGGCTAAAAAGAAAGCAGGGTGTCCGCAATTGGGATGGCAGAATGTCGTGTAGAAAAATTTAAGGGAAATGGGAACTTCCTAAGAGGGTGTGAAGAGGAATGCTTTGAATAGACTGGAATGGAGGAGGAGCATGCGTAGCTGTCTTAGCGTCAAGCGGATTGGTGCTGTAGTAAGTTGTTAGTAGTAGTAGCAGCGACTTTAAGCCGCTAGGTTCAATATCTGAGTTCCGTATTACCAAGCCAAGGATTGGTACCCTAGCATTTTATGCCTGGAAAAACGATCTAGATAGGTGCATGGAACAAGAAACAGAAACAAAACACATTGAATAGCAAACGAAATGTGACTTGAAACTAAAGAATAACACACTAATTATGCTGCAGCAGAGTTTAGACATTTTAGAACATTACGACTGAATAAGGAATGTGTTAAACACGAAGCAGGAGTTCAATTAACGACGCAATTCCTTAATTCAACTGAAATTAAGCCTCACCTCAAACAACCACAAAATCAACATACTCTTCCTTCACAAGTCCAATCACTCACCTCGAAGGTCCCCAAAATCAACATACTCTTCCCTCGTAAATAGAACTACTTCAGCATACTCTTCCTCGTAAGGTTCCATGGCCAAGAAGGAACAGAGGAAAAGCAAATCCAATCCCTCAGCTAAAGTCTCCAAGATCAGAAGCTAGACAAGGAAGTAGCTTCTAATTTCAAATCACTAGAACCCATTAAAACTTAAATTTTTCATGCTCTAACAAACAAACAGAACTAATCGAGATATACCAACTCCAGTAGAAACCATATAATTTTTTTTACTATAAATTCTTTCTGAAGGTGCTGAAGGAATCGTAGACTCGCACAGACCCTAGAAATGTGTTCCTGGTCATATTACAAACTATCAGTGAGTTAAAGTCAGTGTCAGAGGGTTAAAGTCAACTATTGGAGGGTTAAACTGCAGTTACAGATTCAGAGATTAATCAGTTTAGATTCAGAGTTCAAAGTGATAACAATGTAAATTGGATATTTTATGAACAGTATTAAATCAGTGAGTTTCCGTTTCATAGCTTTGAAATTCCTGACCTTTGTTTCACAATTATTTCAGTGACCTTCAAAATTACGAAATATCATCAGTTCTCAGATTACATCTACCTTCCGATTATTGCTGACTGTCACTGTGACCGCTGTACTGATTTTACAAGTGAAAGATAATCCTATGGTAATAATTATCAAATTATTTTGACTGATTACTTATTGTCGTAAATTTTACTAATAAGCCATCAGAAGAGGGGAGGTAATCTGTAGCAAGCGTCGTAGTACCTGCCGGGAGTGTGTCTCCCTTAAACTGCGGGGAACAGATAGCAGGGGCCTACGCTTCCCTCGCTTATTGGCAATTTAGTCAGCGTTGAGCATTTTCAGTGCGGAACGAAACGGTTGAGATACAATGAGTGCGGGAACGAGAAAACTGAAGTACTATTATTGCTCGATTCTGAATTTCGCTCAGCAAAGTATTGTGAAGGCGGAAATTTGTAAAGAGTCGATTAGATCTACGGCAGTGAAATTCGACAAAAAAGATTCGATTACGCAACCACACGTTTTTGCTCGAGAGTGTGGAAGATAACGAAATGAAGGATGGACGTGCCAAAATAGCTTCTGGGACTATGATGGACGATATATGTGAGGCTCTGAAAATTGTGGAGTCATGAGGTAATTTCAATATTAGATTCACAATCCTGGGCCCGAAAGAGGTGCTTACTATCCCGTTCGATTCTTACACATCTTTGGCATGTAAAGTGATCGAATGTAACGACGAGTTGAACTCATGCTTTGACAGGGCTGGGCATCTGTTTGACAATAAACAATGGCCTACTCTTCATGAGACAAACCCTGTATTCATAGTGATTAAAAAGACCCATAAAGAATGCATGGAATCAGCGGTCGGTCAAAAGAAATTCCTCGATGATTTAGCCAGTGACGGACAACTAGCCAGAGTAGTGACGCAAAAAGATTCTTTAGTATATTGCCTCGCAATGCATCCGATTCTCAGTCATTGGTGAATACTATTAAAACTTGTATGCCGAAGCAGCAGTCTCGGTGCGCAAAAAGGACTACCTAGCAATTGCCAGAAATTTGCCGTTGTCCAAGACTAACTCGGATCTCAAAGCAGCCAACCCCGCAATTTCCA
>JAQQPU010003530.1:6463-18287 GCA_029168905.1 Artemia sp. Kazakhstan ARC1039 | reverse complement strand
GTCCAAGACTAACTCGGATCTCAAAGCAGCCAACCCCGCAATTTCCAATGTAAACTAAATTGGAAAAGACCCAGCCTTCAAAATCAGTTTCACTGATCAGAGGGCTGAAAAACGGACTCAGAGTCGGTTATTTGGTAGATACCAGATCAAAGAATGCACCATGCACCTATGGAAATATGAAATGCGTGCACTGCGGGGGGAAGCACCCGTCATTTAGCTTAAAGTTTAGAGTTATCCGAGATGCCGCAAAAGCTAAAGCTCAATGAGCGTTATTTCCACTTACTCAATAACTATATACGGATATGCTTCCCATAAGTTACAGTTCTTGTACGACAGAATCCACAAGTGCTAGCGGGAATGGAATTCGCAAGGTCGACCTGGATCCGGGATGCTGTTCCGGCTATTTCACGATTCTAAAAAGCAATATAGTCAAATAGTTAATGAGCTGTAAGTGCGAAATGTGAAAATGTTGTCAAAAACTCTGTCATATTCACCTAAAAAGCTGTGGCGACTTTTAAATTCACAGAAACGAAATACTGATGGTGATGTGAAAATATCCAGTGAGGAGTGGGAAAATCACTACAGGAGTGTGTATGAATCAGTTAACCTAACCTTGAATACGGAATATGAAAAAACTTCAAGCCTCACTACAGATTTTCCCTAATTACCATAGCTTAATCAATCTGAGTGTTGATCAAATTATTATGAAATTATTATGAAATGGAAAAAAGGGAAAGCAATGGGACTTGATAAAATAAAAAGTGATCACCCTAAGTTGGGTTCGAAACTTCTTTTTGAGTTGATCGCATTACTTTTTTTATGTGTCTGAATACTGGTATGGTCCCACAGAATTTTTGTTGCGGAAAAACAACTAATATACAGAAAAAAGGGGGTGACAAAAGTATATGTTCTTCGTTTCACCCCATATCAGTTTCTTCGGTTCTTGGTAAGCTTTTCGAAAGAATTCCACTGCCGCTTCTAGTCCAGTCTTGTGTTACGGGTTTTGAGCAGTTTGGTTTTAAGGCTCGTCATAATTATGCAACGGCGCATAGATTAATGAAAAAGATTTTCAGGCGAGTAACCGAGTCAAAGACAACTCTACATGTGCAGTGCTGATATAGTTGCAGCATTTGAATCAGTTTTGACCCCCACAGTTTCTTCTGATTATTCTAGAGAATGGGGTTGATCCCAGCATAGCTAAGGTCCTGCATTTTTGGTATAATAATAGTGTTATTCGTATTTGTACCGGTATAATGGAATGTGGAGGAAGATTTGTAATTATTCTTACAGAATAAATACACCTCAAGAAAGGAGTCAGGCGGGGATCAGCAATTAGCTCAGTTTTATTTAATGCGGCAATTTACAGCGCTACTAAGCATATCCATAGTAGCTAATTTCTTGATGGTGTAGATTTGAGTTTCATATCGTATGCGGATGACCTCCTTCTACTAAGTCTTCACTGTCACTTTTAAAAGAAAATCTTGAGCTGCTGGTTAACCTTTACAAAGATATTGGTCTCCTTATAAATATCTCTAAGACAGAATTTGCAGTATTTAACCGTACAGATAGCGCGAGAACTCTTCTTTCGGTTTGCGATGGCCCTGTTGTTACTCGATCAGAGACAACTAAGTATCTCGGAATTCAGTACTGATCGGACATTAGAATGCTGCGCGGTCTGGTTTCGTCCTCGGCATATCGAGGCATGCGCACTGGGTACGCAAAAGCGGTAGCTCTGAAAAATACTGTGAGCAAAAGGATTCGGACGAGACTTTTTAACGCAATGGTAACACCGCATTTTCTTTACATTTCCCCTTTATTTGATCTGCTTACACAGTCCAAAAAACGACAACTTCATACTAAATATTTCAAGCTCGCAAAATATCTGTTAGGAATCGTGCCCTGGACGTCGAACACCTCGTTGTGCCGAATGTTCGAAATTATTTATCCTATCGCAAAATGCGAAGAAATTGAAAGCCGTGCTCGTGCCAAAACCCTGACGCGTCTGTATTTCTCTCCGTTGACACGGCTTATGTATGATTTTGCTTAAATTGTGTGTCTGTAATGTAGCTGTGTGAAGTGTTCTATTTTTTCTTTTGTTGATTATCTTCTCCGCTGCCTTCTTTTGCTCTGTAGTGGGCATAAATAAAATATTATTATTATTATGGAATATCAGGTACCAAAATCTAGAATAATGAAAATTCTTCCAGAACAAAGAGATGAGACAAGAGAAAAACTCCGTCTTCAGATTAGTCAAAATTCATAGAATTCCGTCCACTTGTACGTCCCAATTTTTATTTCAAATATCCCATAATCAAATATAGTTGATTCTACAAAAAAAATATTTGAGATATACCTTGACTGTCAACAGTTGAGGCAACTGGTTCCTGGGTATCAGGTTGAAGTTTACAAGGTCCTGAAAACTCTAGCAAATTACCTAACACACTATCTTGACGTTTAGGAAACAAAAAAGGTTCGGAACGTCAAAGACTTCTTCTTTGTGACTTGGTAAAGCATCTTCAACTTCTAAAACAATATATAAATAAAACTAACATAAGAAAATTTAACAATACAGTTTACTAAACAAATCCAACAAAATTTCGTTTTATTATACGCTAGTCATGAGAATTGATGAATATAAGCAGTAAAAAAAGCATGGTTAGTTTTTAGGTTCTGTGAATTTTAGTATTTGCTGTTATTTTCGGAAAACTTCGTATGGAAGAAATTGTGCTTGATACTTCGGAGGTGACTAATTCAAACAGAAAATGAAATTTCGAGGGTTCTTTTTAAGAGTTACAGTAATGGGTCAACTAGCCACCAATCTCACGCCTCCTTTAGCGGCTATCCTAAAGAAAACCAATTAAACTGTTCAATACAACCATTTGCTCAAAAAGATAGGACATTCTTATCACTATGCCTCTGTGTGTGAGAAACCCCAACATAACCTTTGGGTCAAGGGTAATAAGTTAAACAAATTACCCAATATTTGCATATTGGTTTTGTTATTTCAAAAGAGAGGCGTGTTTTATCCTCAGTCGTGAAAAGGCTATGAGTATGTATATCAGAGTTTTGAGAAATACAGAAAGGAATAAAGAAACAATATGTACATAAAGATTGACATAAGGGCGCACCATTAATATTTCAGCAGCAGCCTATGGTATTAAATCAAAACTTTAAGGGATACAACTACTATTATACTGAATCAAAAGAGTTTAGGTCCATCCATATCGTAAAAGGGGCATCCGCGTAATATCCAACCTAAATCTAAAGCGATCAAGTAGGAATGCAGCAAAGTACTCTCGTTACTGCAGAATCAAGGTTCACGGTACTAAGGTGATACTTTCACGGCTTTAACAACTACTACTGCCAATACAACTGAGATAAATCAAAAGAATTTGACTTAGGTTCTCAGAATGGCGTACATGCAATATCTCAGGAACAGAATAAGTTATTAAGTTGAACTTTCAGGAAAAACTGAGGAACATATGAAACTAAATCAAAAGATAGCAGTTGAAATAAGACTGCTAAAAAGGGGTATACACAATATTCCATGAAATGCTAGGAGTATTAAGTTGGAACTTTCATAGCGTGTTTTCAACAATGTTGAAGTAAATCAAAAGATATTATGTTTTTCCAAGTTCGTCAAATGTTTGTGTTATCCACTGTAATTGAAATATCTTTTATTCGGAAACAGTTTTTTCATTTTTTTTTATTAAAATTTGCACAGATTCTAAAGGATTTTAGGATTTCTATCTTGCAAACTAGATGAATTATGAGAATAAAACTTTCAGCAATATACGTAAAACCAGTAAAAATCCAGGGACAATGTTTTGAACCCCTACTAACGTAAACCGAAGTCAACGTTTATTTTACAAGTTCCCCACAGAGGTGTGGATTAAAAGACACAAGACCTATTTTTAAAAGACCAACAACATAAAAAATACAACCCCAAAACTACCAGGTCCTAACACAAAGAAGGAAGGAGCAAATACATCCATAAAAAATACATTTTCTTTCACCCCAAAAGCGGTTTTATCAAACAGCTAATTAAAACTTGATCAAATACACTTATTCATTTATACTATGAAAACGGAGAGGGCTCTCCACCAACTTTGAGCAATTATGCATGCTTTTGAGGCTCTTTATCTCCTTCTTTTTCTGCTGGCTCCGATGAGGGGGTTAGAAGCCATGGTTCATCCTTATATTCCTGCTTCAAAAGAGTACTAAATTCACACAGTCGAAAAGATGGCTGAGCAGACGGGATTTTATAGCTTGGGCCCGTTTCATATCCTAGAACATCATAATTTCATAGTTCTAAAGGATCTTCATACAAAGAACCTTCACTTTTAATTGAGGTAGAGTCACTGATTGTAATTTCGGAAATTGGACTTGGAGGGTTAATTTTCTGCCTTTTCTGGTTCTTCCTAGGTCTATATTTATAATCCGGAAATGCTTGCATATGGAGGAGTCGAAGTTTTTCTGCTTCATCGATAAATGGTTTCCTTTGCTCCTCAGAGAGAAGTTTCCATCGTTTTCCAAGAGTTTTGGACATCTCTGTAACATGCATGTCAGGCTGGATTGCAACTATTTTTCGACGTTCAATCTGAGACCAGACTATAAATGCGTTCATCGGACGTTTTATATGATGAGCAGGGCGTTTCTGTGTCTAAAAATAACCAATATAAGATTAGAAATCTACTTGACAAGAAAAACTAACTCTCGTTCGAAATTTATTTAACTGGCATTTGTCAGATCAAAGAAAGTTAATGTCAACATGTGATTAAGTTCTGAAGTCAGCTTTAAAAAAAAAAATTAAAATTACAACATATTATACACAGTTTGAGGTTGGTTCCTTTTTGAAAGAAGAAAAAAAAATTTTTATAGCGAATCATATCATATCATTGTTTTGAAAAGTTATTTCTATTATGGAATCACAAATAACAAATTTGAGCTTGCAAATAAAATCTCAAGGGCTACTTGAACAACAGTAAAAACGTTCTAAGGGGTCCAATAGAGAAAACATTCCACTTTACGTTAAGTAGAGCAAAAGAACATAGATGGAACTTCAATTTGAACAAGTTGAAGAGCCAAAGGCACTTGCAAAAAGGTTTGAATAAGCCTATTAGATTTAAAAATAAGAAGTAAAAAATAAGATTAAAAAAGAGACTTATAAGATTTGAAATAAGAATATTAATAAATATCAATATAAATACCAATATTGTAAATATTATTAAAAATAAGAATGTTCAAGCATACATTTCATGTTTTAAGTTGAAAGAAAAAACAATATACTTTTCTCACTTATACTAAGAGATGGAACAGTAAAACATTGCATAGCCAACAAAACTATAGAATTCACGCTAATATGACTAAGAGTTCAAACCTGGTTAAAACTATTGGCCTGATTTGCTTCTTACTTACAGTTTATTAGCACACACTATTTGATGAATAACCTAGAGCTAGAAGTTTTATTTGTCGTAAAATCGACAACAAGAAACAGGAAAACATTATCATCCAAAAGATATACTTAGCCGTTTCTGAGATAATGTGATATGACTTTTTGGCAACTTGGATGTGTATAGTGATGTTTTATTTAATTCATCATTCTCTTCAATATGTCCATAATGATTCAACTAAATACCGTCAACCATTTCAGAGATATCACATACATGCCCTTTTAATAATCCGCATGCATATAGTCTCTTTGATTTAGTTCAAGATCTTCCTCACCGTCCCCTGAAAAAATTCAAATGACTGCTCTTAGCCAGATGATTTTTACCCTTACCACAATGCAGAAAGTACTGTTTGATTTAGTTCACCCTCCTCAACATCAGGCTACAAAGTCCTAACGTAATGCTCTTAGCTGTTCCTAGAGTATTGTTAAGGCATTCTTATGACAATCTCGACGCGTTATAATATCTTTTAATTTAGCTGTGTATCCATCCCACTGACCTTTTCCTGAAAGTTTCAACTAAAATCTCAATTCAACTCATGAGTAATTGCATCTACAACATTTTGACAACCAGGATTAACTTAAAATACTTTGACTTAGTTCAATATATTTGGGCAAAGTAATGGCAGTCGCAATGGCAATAGCCTTATTTGCAAGTAGCATCACTTGCAGTCCCAAGTAGTCAAAGTCATAAGTAGTTGCAGCCTCGGTCACAATCAGTAGCTATCAGAGTCATTAGTAGTTGCTGTCTCAATCGAGTTAATATCAGTCACAGTTGCCAGTAATGGAAACCACATCAAAAAACTAATCAAAGTTGTAAATAGTGGAAGTCATAAATAGTTGCCACTGCAAGTAGTAAAAGTTACAATTAGTCATTGTTGTAAAGGTAAGTAGTGGCAGGTGAAGTTGCGAGTAGTCATAATCACAAAAAGTCGCAGTTGCAAGTCACATTTGCAGAGAAGTCACAGTAGCAGCTACAGTCACTAGTTGCTTGTAATTTCAATTTCCAATCAAATGAGGCCCTTGCAAAGCATCTATAAATAGTTACAAATGAAGTAGAGTGGAAAAAACTGCGTAGAGGCCATTTGCCCTTTATTAAGGCAGCACTGCAATACCTACGAAAAGGATGTCAATGTGAAGTCAATCCCATTCAAGATTCAAATGTACACGTTAAAACTTTTTTTAGGCAAAACCCCATTGCTTGGTCTTGCCTAATGCGGAAAAACATGATGATAACTTCTTATAGGTAATTGTTTCAAAAACAACACCCTTTTTAGAGACCTCAGACTGTTTTTCAAAATACCTTTAAATTTACTCTTAAAATAACATTTTACTATTCAGACTGATTTATATAAAAAATTACTATTAATGCATCAGCAAGAAATGACAGTATTTTCTCACTCGACAGTTGCGTTTTTAATTTTGGATTACTATTGGCCATGAGCCATTACTATGATGCAGCCATGATTATTTGTTCCACAGGCTAAAGTCTTCAGCATTTCTTGGTTGGATATAGTAAATAGCAAACCCCATTTGAAACAAATGCCATCATATAGTTTTACTGAACATCATTTATGGTTGTATCCAATGATTATGATGGTTTTCATCTTTTTATATTTGAAGATGCAATTTTTCTGGTCAAAAAATTAATCTTATTATAAATACAATGTTTTGGTACTTACGAAAAGCAAAAAATATAGCAAATTCTTTTCCAATGAGCCCTTAAACAGCCCTCTATGATGTTCCAGTACCCCACCAGTGGTGAATAAGAAAAAGAAAAAAGATACGAAAGACTACACATAAGTGCTACGAGATGTGCTTACTACTGGAGTGCTTAGTAGATGAGGTGACGGTAAAAGCAAACCACCTTGGCTTACGTGTGAATGCTGAGAAAACCAAATGCAAGGCGAAAAGTGATTCTCCTCTGTCCATTAAATGTGGCGACCAAGATGTTGAACAAGTTTTCCAGTTGAACTACCTTGGTAGTACCATCAAGAATACTGGCTCAACAGTGAAAGAAGTACTCATCAGAATACTACAAGCAAATGGCACCTTCGACAAACCATGCCAAATATGAAGATCTCAAGAGATTTTCTCTGCTCGTGAAGCTGCACCTATTAAATAGCAGTGCCAATATTACTCTACAAAGCAGAAGCCTGAACCTGAATCATGACCAAAAGAGAAGAACCCTGACTTTCCATAACTCTACACAGAATAGTCATGGCACTTGAATCACGAACAAGAGAGCAGAGTCCTGGCTTCTAAAAATTCACATTTTCACAGAATAATACAACAACCTCTGGCAACTAGCATCAAAAGAGTCAGAAAGTGGACATCTTTGGGACACGTCTTACGTATGGACGACCATAATTTCCCAAAAGCTGCCTTAAACTGGTAAACACAAGGAAATTGTAGCAGGACAAGACCCAGAAACACACTGCGCTTGATCTACCAGAGGGATCTATACAACCTGCATATTTCTGTTCTACCAGAATGAAAGGACATCACTGCAACAACAAAACTGAGGGAAGATTGGAGGCTCATACTCGATGCCGTCGGTGCCTCAGGAGGCACAGGCGGAACTAAGGTCAGGATGGGCTGTGGTTTTTTCTCTACTAGGTTGGATGCAGTGACTTGATTAAATGTAATGGTTCGTAGTGAAAAACCTATTCAAAGAGATAAAAGACACGAGAGCCAAGACAGATAGTCTCTGTCAAAAGCAAAGCTGACATAACCGTTTCAGAGTTGCATAATAATGATTATTTTCACTTCTTCGCAATATTTTATCATAAAAGGTTAGAACTGCGGCAGATAAAAAATATAGTAAGGGTAATTCAAATAGTCTATCAGTTCTATGAGCCATTAGAAGGGTATTGGAGATCAATATATGACACGTCTTTGGGACATGTCTTACGTATGGACGACCATAATTTCCCAAAAGCTGCTTTACACTGGCAAACACAAGGAAATTGTAGCAGGGCAAGACCCAGAAACACATTGTGCTTGATCTACCAGAGGGATCTATACAACCTGCATACCTCTGTTCTACCAGAATGAAAGGTAATCACTGCAGCAACAAAACTTAAGGAAGATTGGCGGCTCATACTCGATGCCCTGGGTGCCTCAGGAGGCGCAGGCGAAACTAAGATCAGGATGGGATGTGGTTTTTTCTCTACTAGGTTGCATGCAGTGACTTGATCAAATGTAATGGTTCGTAGTGAAAAACTGAGTCAAAGAGATAAAAGACATGAGAGCCAAGACAGATAGTCTCTGTTAAAAGCAAAGCTGACATAACTGTTTCAGAGTTGCATAATAATGATTATTTTCACTTCTTCACAATATTTTATCATGAAAGGTTAGAACTGAGGCAGATAAAAAATGTAGTGGGGGTAATTCAAATAGTCTATCAGTTCTGTGAGCCATTTGAAGGGTATTAAAAATTAATATATGATTAAAGATTCACCATGTTCACATGGCTTGCATGCAAGTGGGCAACTGACATTCTTTATGTTAGATGGATTTCGCCTACTGGATTTCCCGCTGGAATTGGCTACTGCAGCATCCATGATTATTTGCAACTACAAATAAATACTTTTTCAGTAAATAACTAGGCTATTTTGTACAAAGAAAATGTCATTTCTTCTTTAATAGAATTAGAATAAAATTCTTTTTACAAAGAAAACAAAAACAACAAAAATTTGAGAAAAATACATATTTTAAAAACTGGACCATAATTTAGTCCCATGCCTGAATTGAATGAAAAGCCCTTATTTTCGGCTGAAACAGGACATTTATTTCAGTGAATGTAAACCCATCAAGTCATCTTTAACTATTCTTATTGCTAATCTAAAGATAGAAAGAGAACTACCAGTTAGTCAAATCGAGAAAGAAATAGTTCAAAATAAAAAGCTATGATCTATCATATGCTTTCAAAGCTAAGAAAAACAATAGCTTATTTTTTTACTGTCATTATCAAAATGTTCTCCATCATCTTCAAACTGATTAGAACTATTGTTTCTCTCTTTGTCAATACCTACAGCACTTTAATCTTTGACATGCTGAAAATAAAAATCCAAATTAAAATAAATGTTATCAAAGAATAAATATAAAGAAACGAACAAAATTTAATCTTCCGTCAAAATTAGGTATTTTACAGAACTGAGAGATGAACTGTCATACATCACAAGAAAATTTAGATTTCTTCTATGGAATCTACCATGAAGAAATTAATAGATAATTTAAACTAATCATTATCTTTAGCTTGTTCAAGAGTGTGAAATTAAAAAGCTTACAAAATACAAAAAGAAAAGTTACACATGGCTAGAAACCTTTGTAAACAAAAATTTTAAGGCTCTGTTCCCATCTTAAATAAACAAGGGGTAACAATAACCTTAAAATATAGTTTCCTTGGAAATTTAACCTATATGGTAGAAAGATCTTCTGGTAGAGTTATAATACGACTATAAAAAGGACTCCCCCTTGAGCTATAGCATGCAGTAAATTTGAAGAAACAAGTCCATTTATTTAGGCAGTGAAAACAGGCACAAAAGTCTAGATATTTAACCTAGTAAAATATATCAGGTAAATTCCTGAACTGAAAACAGTCTCGAGAGGAGTTAAAATTACAAACTTATCAAGGTTAGACTAGTTAAAAATCAAGAGCCTAAGAAGGGGGTTTTTGTTATCTTTGATTTATTTTGAACAAGTGTTCTGGAGTTGTTTGCTTTCCTCAAAAAGTTTAAACAGATCATACATAAAGATGTTTGGCAATAGCTATTTCCACCAGACATCAGTTAAACAGGTGATGAAAAAACATTGAAAGAATTGACTTCATTTAAACCTAATATGTAAACTACCTAACCTTACATTTTACACCTCAAAACATTTCTCATTATATTTAGGCGCATACTATTCAAATCAATGGTCTATGGAATTTTATTTTTAAAATGATTAAAATCCTCTATGTCTTGTAGCAGAGAAAATAATTAATTTCAGCAGTTTTGGCAACAATCAGCACTATAACCTTTTAACTTACCTTCACCCTATATACTATCAACTTCAAACTAGTCTAATTCCTTCCTCAAATTGATATAAAATTAAATATTTAACCATCCTTTGGTCACTTGACTTTGAATAAAGTGAACTTTAATAAAAACTTACAAGGGAGTTGCATGCAGCAATATCTCTTTTATAAACAGACATACAGGTTTCAGCAGGAGAGTTTACCAACTTATCATTTGAGTTATCTGCTACAGGAGGTTCTAGATTACTGGAAGAATCTTCAGCCAAGACACTGTTTTCATGGACTGAATCAACTCGGTTTCTCTTTGCAGCAGGTTGAGTCATTTGAGAGTTTTGAGAGTGATAGCTAGGTTTCTGTATCTGGTTGACTGTCTCACCGTGATATGCAAGATCTTTAACTTTAAGCATTTCAGCCACTTTTATCAATGAACTAGCTTGAGCTTGTGGAACAGTCACTTCACCTGTATACATAAATGTCACCAAAGCTAGCAGATCCTGAAATTTCACATCCTTTAGAATAATAATAGGATGGGGATGTGAAATTCCTAGAAGCAGTGTTTCAAAGTAGGAACTACAAGATGAGAGAACAAGTCTGTGACATTTGATGCTTTGACCGTCACATGATACAGTAACATCTGTGAAATGTTCACTGTTTAATAGAGATAAAAAAGCTCCATGAAATACATCAAGGTAGTTGTTCCACTTTAAACAAAATTCTCTTTGCTCCATTTCAAAAATAGTGACTAAATTCTTGAATAACACAAACTCACTGAAATAGATTGAAACATATAAATAAGTTCCAAATCACAGGCATTATAGGCACTAAAGTTGAAAATTAAGAAAGTATTCTACAATTAGAAACTCAATACATAGGCTTGTATATAAATGCTTTAACATTCCATTTTACAGTTGCAGTTCCAGGTGGGACGGGGAGGGGCGCTTGCCCCCCTTCCCTTGGCTTGGGCAAAATGTTCTATCATTTGATTTTCTTTGACTTGGTTGTGATATCAACGCTTGGATCAAAGTACCTTTGAAAAAGATTTGATGACACTTGGTCTGTCTGCCTTAAGTCTTTTAAGAATTTTCTAGAGTGTTTGGTGTCACCCAAACTTACAAGGCATTTTGCAGCATGTCATCTTGTAAATCGTTGAGACTTCAAAAAGTGTGCGTGTCAAATCCTGTTTCTTATTCAATAACTAAGCAAAAATCTTAAAATGACTCCAATAACACATACACCTTAGAGTTTAGTTGCGATTCTAGAAGGGTTTGAAAAGTATACAATCTTTGGATAATATTAACCAGTTATGATGTCAAAGCAAAAGCAGATAGCTCTTGACAACATTTTTTGGTTCC
>JAQQPU010003529.1:0-58281 GCA_029168905.1 Artemia sp. Kazakhstan ARC1039 | reverse complement strand
AACCCTTGCTCTGAGGGTTGTGGGGGAGTGTTCTCCTCAAAAACATAATTTCTATCGAGAGATCAACTACACTAACCAAAATGGCCATCTCAAAATTTTGACTGGATGTGTTTGGGGGAAAGATGGGCGTGAGGGGGGGATTAGTTGTCCTCCAATCACTTTTGACTATTAAAAAGGGTAATAGCCCTTCGAATTTCCAATCGAATGAGCCTGTGTTGAACTGAATCAGCCTTTCCTGGGACTTTTCAGATACACCATTCTGAAAACCTAGCTGCACATAGTAACTTTTGATTGAATATTCTGACCCTTATCCACTCATAAGATATCGCAAATATCTTATGTTGATAACATGGATGCACATCGTGTCTTTGTATTTAGTTTAAAATACCCTTAAGCCTTCCATGTAGGTTTGAGAACTGTTCAACATGCCCTGAAAGTTTAAACTTAATGCCCTCACCCGTTGCTGAGATGTTCCTGATCCGCCCTTTTGACAATCAACATGCACATAATGTATTTTGATTTTGTTCAACATCCCCCCAACATTCTCTGAAAGTAGACACAAGTAAGTGTAGTACAAGTCACAAACAGTCGCAGTCAAAGTCGCAAGTTGTCGTAGTCGGAACTAGTCACTGTTGCTGTCACAACTAGTCATATTTGCAGTCGCAGCAGTAGTAGTAGTGGCAGCCCTGAAAGTTTCAAGTTAAATCCTTTACCCGTTCTTAAAATATTGCAGATAGTTTTTTTTTTACAATGCGGATGCTGATATTGTCTTATTATTTAGCTCACCATACCCCTCAACATCCCACGAATTTCACCTAAATGCCCTTTGTCTTTTCAGACGCAGCCATGATAAAAAATTCCCCCTTTTCCCAATAATAAATCCTGCATGTTAGAAATGGACAAAATAGTCAATTTACAATCTTTGCCCTGGAGGCAGTTCATACGACCAGCCCTTCCATAAAAATATATATGCCCCCAGGAATAATATACAACATTTGCCTCCCGGGACTCTGGGGGTATTGTCAACCCCAGAGGCATTACAATATGATATTTGGACTATTTTGAACAAAACGGGTATCTCAAAGTTCGATCGGATGTGTTTGGGGAAAAGAGGTTGGAGGGGGAGGGGGAGATAGTTGCCCTCCAATCGCTTTCAACTAAAAAAAATACGAACTAAAACTTTCAATTTCCACCGAAATGAGCCTCCTCCAAAGTTTAAACGGCCGCCCTTTCATAAAACCTTATATGCCCCCGGGGAATAGCTTACAACCCTTGCCCCTGGACTCTTGGTGGTCGTGTCAACCCCGGAGGCATTGTTATTTGATCTTTGGACTATTCTGAACAAAATGGCTATCTCAAACTTTGACTGGATTCATTTGGGGAAAAGAGGGTGTGGGGGGCTAATTACCGCCCCCCCCCCCCATTCAAGTTTGAATCTTAAAAAGGAAACTAGATCTTTCAATTTCCAATCAAATGAGCATCCTCCAAAGTTTATACGACCTCTCCTTCCATAAGAACCTCTTATGCCCCTGGGGCATAACTTACGATTCTTGCCCCGAGGCTCTGAGGGACTGGGTCAACCCTGGAGTTTTGTTAGCTGATCTTTGGACTCTTTTGAACAAAATGACAATCTCAAATTTTTGATCGGTTACATTTGGAGAAAAGAGAGCGTGGGCAACTAGTTGCCCTCCGATCACTTTCAACTCCTAAAAAGGGCACTAGAGCTTCCGTTTTACATCAAATTAGCTCCCTCTGTTGTTTATACGACCACCCCTTCAGTATGAAGTGAGTGAAAAAAAATTATAAATGATAATTTTTTTCAACTTTAAAGTTTTGAAGTCCAACATCCCCCCGAACATTCCCTGAACGTAGCCATAGATGCAGTAGCAGTTGCCAGCAGTCACAGTCACAGTAGTTTCAGCTGCTTTTCTAACACTATTAGAGCAAACAGTCTTAGGATACATTCAGTTGTGCAAAGGCTCTAATAAAGTAGGGTTCCTGGGGCTCCTCCAGTTGCAAGTTGTCGCAGTTGGAAGTAGTCACATTTGCAGGCACAACCAGTCTCACTTGCAGCCGCAATAGCAGCAGTATTAGTAGTGACGCTTAAAGTTCCAAGTTAATACCCTTAGCCGTTCTTTAGATAGTGCTGTTGTGTACCTTTGCACCCTCGTGCATATAGTGTGCTTTGATTTTGTTTGAAGTTCCCTTCAACATTTCAAAAAATTTTATCTTAATATTCTTGGCCTTTTTGGAGATTCAGGATCAACATACCCCCTTTTTCCAAAAATCACCCTTGTATATAAGCAATGTGCACTTGCTTGTACTTGTTGCACGTTCAAGCCTCATCCAGGCTCATTGTGGCACCCAGCAGACGACGACATGTTTCTTTCCATAGATTTCGCTCGAGGGTGGCAGGCTCCATAATTTCAAACCAGTGGCGATCCCAGTGTTGCCCAAATTTTCGGAAACCCCCAATAGGCTCTAAGTTAGCCTTGACTGTCGCAAGCCATGTTTTCTTTTGTCCTTCTGCTTTCTTCTTCCATGCTGGTTGTGGAAGGTACTTGAGGAATTTTTTGGTAATACGGTATTCTGATCTCCACATGGTGTGGCCAAACCACCTCAGACGCCTCATTTTTACAGCATTAGAGGCAAGTGGGCGATCCCCACCCCTTCTCTTGACCTCTTCTTTTGAGACTCTGTCTGAGAGGCGAATGGCTAGTATATATCGCAGGCATTTTTGATGGAATACGTCCAAGTATGACGTTTCCGCTTCTTTCAGTGACCAAGTGTCACACCCATAGAGAAGGACAGAGAATACAATAGCTTCTTAGACTCGGAGCTTTTTGCGTGGAGAGATTTCGCTACGCTTCCAAAGCGAGTTCTTTAGCTGTAGAAAGACGTTCCATGCTGAGGATACATGATTCCAGATCTCCTCTGATGATTCCCCAGCTGCATTTATCATTGAGCCAAGGTATTTAAACGACTGAACGTTCTCCATTTGGTTACCATTTAGGGTCACAGGGATGTCATCCATCCCAGCTGTCTTCATTGTTTTTGTCTTCGGTAGACTTATTTGGAGGCCAATCAAAAGTGCTCCGCTTGCTACTTCATTAATCATGGCCTGGGCATCTGTAACAGACTCAGCAAGTATATCCACATCATCAGCGTAATCAAGATCCCTGACAGAGAAGGACGGGCTTACTTCCACTCATTTTTGCTTGTCTAGGGACAAGAGAATCCAATCAATGACGAAGTTGAATAATATCGGTGACAGAACGCATCCTTGACGCACACCCTCCTCAATCACGACCAGATCCGAAAGCTCAATATCAACTCTAACTTGGGCCTTGGTTCCATCGTAGTAGGCCTTCAGTAGTCTGATGATCTTCTCAGGGACTCCGTCCTCTCTCATTGTGACCCATATGGCATCCCGATGGACCGAGTCAAAAGCCGTGATGAAATCGATAAAGGTTTAAAAGCGATGTTCTAGGACCTGTCTTAAGCTAAAGATCTGATCACAGCAGCCTATGCATGGTCTAAATTCTGCCTGGTTGGGTCGTGTTCAGGAATTTCTAGTGTCTCGGAGCCTATTTAGAATTATAATTACGAATATCTTTGCAGCAATAGGTATGAGGGATATGCCTCGGTAGTTTTTACATTCCACTCGATCTCCTTTTTTGAAGACGGGGACCATTATCGACCATTATTTTTGAAGACAGACTTCGGAAGACGGTGGTTCCGAAGACACCTTTTCATAAGAATGGTTATCTGACGGGTTGGGTGAGGCTATGGGGTATTCGTTTTCACTGCTAGTAATTCCTGGTCTCAGAAATTCTTGGAAGTGTACCCGCCACCTTTCGATACACTTTTCCCTACTTATGAGCAGTTGCCCGTCTTTCGTTTTAAGCAGGGGGATGGTAGATTGATTTTTCTTCCCGGTACATTCTTCGAGAATCTGGTAAAGTTTCCTTGTATTATTTCGTGTGGAGGCTTTTTCAATCTCATCGGCCAAATTTGACCAGTGGGCCTTTCTGTCAGATCTAGCAGACTTGTGACATTCATGACGCAGCGATTTATATGCAGCAGACTTTTTGCTGGATATCTCCTTCTTCATTGTAGAGTTCTAGGGTTTTCTCAGAGATCCATTTTTTAGCTTTTCATTTTCCAACTCCGAGGATTGTTGCGGTTGCCTTCACGTGGCCTTTGAACTTGCTCCATTTTCTCTCTATTTTAGAAGCAGGGCATACTGATGAGTTGGAATCCTGATCAATTCTTTCGGCGTCGTCTTGTAGGGTGGCGAAGCGGTTGGAAAGCTTAAGGACAAAGGATTCTCGGTATTTATCTATTTTCAATTTAGATACATCTATTTTCTGACTTGGCATGGGTGCTTTCTTTGTACTGAGTCTGTACCTTAGCCTGGTCTATCGCAAGAAGTGGTTGGTTACATTTTTTAATCCTGTGTAAGCGCCTCTGTGCACCCTTGAGTCTAACATCAAATTATTCCACCTTCGAGATATAAGCATGTAATCAATTTGAACTTTCGTTCTTCCATCGTTGGATTCCCAGGTATATGTGTGGCAGGGCTTGTGTCTAAACCAAGTATTAGCAACAGCAAGAATGTTCTGCATTACGAACAAGAGCAGTCTGTTTCCATTAGAGCACCATTCGTCGAGGTCATGATTGCCAATCGCCTGTTCGGAGTCATTCAAACTGCCACCAATCCTTGTATTAAAATCACCTCCAATCACTAGTATATCTTTTCGGGGGGTCATGTCAATGACTATCTTAATTTAGCTGTAAAACTGATCTCTTAGGTATTCAGGCGCATCTCTGGTTGGGGTGTAAACGCTAAGAACGGTCATGTTTTTATTTTGGCCTTTAAATCCCGCCCACACAATCCTGCTAGATACTGCCTCCTATTCGAGGAGTTCAGTGGCCGCTTTTCGGGACAATATGAGACCTACACCTGCTAAACCGGAACCATCAGTTGGTCCTAAGTTGTAAAATACGACCTTCTTCCCAGACAGTGCTTCTAGGTTAGAGATGTCACGTCCATTCAGCCTCGTCCCAGAGACGCACAAGTTGTCAAGATTATAAATAGGAAATTCTTCAGCTATAAAAGCTTGTGTCAGGGGGCACTTTATCGAGCATAGATTCCAGCAGCCAAAGTTTAGGTCTTGTCTTCTTGATATGATCGTAGCTAACCCATTTTTCAACGAGGGTGCAAGGCCCGTCGCATCGCATATGACCGGGGATGCCGTAGCCAAACCTCTACTCTGCTTCTCATTCATCATCATATTTTTAGCTAGACCACTTTCGAAGAGAGTGCAAGTCTCGTCGCATCGCATAATACCGGGGATGCCGTAGCCAATATTTTACTCTGTATTACATTCATCATCTTTGTTGGACGTTTCTTGGGGATAAAATCACAAGGTCCCCTCCCCAGTCTTGCGGTCACCAGGAGCGCGTTAGCCATCACCTTGCTTGGCGTGAAGCTCAGTGATGTTTACACCCTTTCACTACTTTGAGGTGCGCTGACGGATTTCCTGTGCTGCCTAGGGACGAAGGGTCGAGCCTCATTGCCTGGAGTTCCACCACCATTGTGGAAATTTCTAGGCTTAGCTAGCCCTGTGCTGATACCTAGAGTCAGCAATTCGCTTCAGGAAAAGGATATACAATCTGCAACTTCTATAACTTACAACACTTGAATAAAGGGCCGAGGGGTTATGCCATTCCCAGAGGTATAGTTATTTGACTCTTCGACTATTTTGAACAAGATGACTGTTCCAAAATTTTGATCGGATATCTATGGACGGAGGATAGCTACAAAGGGAATGGAAGGGGGACTCGTTGCCTTCCAACCACTTTTCAACTTCTCAACATACCCTGAAAGTTTAAACTCAATACCCTCGGATGTTCCTGTGATATTTCAGACACCTTTTGGATTAAAAGGATGCACATAGGATCTTTGAATTTAGTTTATTATTTCCCCCAATGTTTAATATGTTCCTGACCTTAATACCCATAGCCTTTTCGAAGACACCTAGATTCAAATATCACTCCTTTTCATCCCCCATTCAAATATCCATTGATAAATCCTGCATGTAAAAAAGGACAAATTGTGTAATTTAGGATCCTTGGCCAGGTGGCTGTGGGGGGCATTGAATCCCTGGAGGCATAGTTACTAGATCTTTCGACTAATTTGAACGGAATTGTTTTTTTTTTTTTTGATCAGCGATAACGGTAGGGAGCATCTAAAAAGGGCAATGGCGCTAGTTTCTCTCCGATGGCTTGCTTTTCAACATCCCCCTAAACATCCACTGAAATTTTCAAATTAGTCCCCTCAGCCGCTCCATAGATATTGATGATACGTCCTTCTTGTCAACAGCGCGGATACAGTGTGTTTTATTGTGTTCGGCCTTTTTCTCTAAGGGGGGGGGGGGGGGGGGGGGTGAGTCATTCCCATAGTCATAGTTGTTTGAGCTTTTGACTATTCTGAACAAGATGTGTTCAAACGTTGTAATCAAAGATTTGTAGAGGGAGGGAAATTAAAAAGGACACGGGAAGGGGCTAGCAGTCCTTCGACTACTTTTCAACATCCCCCTCAACATCTCCTGAAAGTTTCAACTTATAGTCCAGGAAGTGTGTGAAAAAAGGGCCTAACGCGGAACAAATTGCAATAGAAATTATTCTTTCACTACCCGACTCAGAAAAATGTGCTGATTCCGAATATGCAAAGTTTGCTCATCTAGCTGTTTCAAAAATACGTTTTTTTGGGGTTGAGGTAAATAACGAGGAGCAGAAATATGTCTTTTGCAGAAATGCGTAGAACCACGAAAAACAATATGCATTTAGGGGTAATAAAGTACGCTGAATCTGAAAATGATCTCTAACTGCAAGGATAAACAACGGTTATCAATATTTAAAGGGGAAGTATGCGGGAGGAGGGTGAATTTTCTCATCTAGTGTTAAACCACGCTGAATCTGAAAGAAACCGGTCCTAAAATGTAGAATGACAACTATCACCCATTTTGATGGTTTAATTAAAGATTAAAGCGTTCTCAACTTTTTCAGTTATATAATATACAAATGTGATAAAAAAACGAAATATCAATATTCATAGATCTTCGTTATCTTCGAGATCATCAACTCCGAGAAACTCAGTTGTAACACAGTTCGCACAACTTGTTCCCTTGCAAGCTCCACAGGCCCAGGTGCATTACATGCCATTTCTTTTGCAAGTGCATCGCTTATTTGAGCAGTCGGTTTTGCAGTTACAGCGAAAAACTGCAAGGAGAGAGTTGGGGGCAGCAGGGAGTTCATTAAAAATAGGGCGATATAGTGCATTCTGAATTACCCAACCATACTGGACAGGGTCGAGATTACATCACAGGGTTTTTCACGATTCAACTTGCAAATAAACTCGAAATGAGTGGAAGCTGCAAGCATCACTGGTGGGAGGGAGAACTTTAGACTCAACATACGAAGCAGATGCTGTAACTTTCTCGATGAATTTGAGATGACGCAACTGATTGAGGGTTGAAATTGAGCCTGGAAACTTAAACAAATGCATCATTGCTTTCTACCCAGCTGCTGAAATGTCGTGCTTGGTGGATAGTGGGTCCATAAAAACTTTAGCGGATTCGTAAAACTCGTTGTTTTTTATCAGAAGCTGTAGTCCCGCTGACTTCCCAATGCCATAGACACGAGAAGTTGAATCTCACCCAAGGAAGGCGTGGACATACAGGACTGTGCTGCATATATGAGATCCAAGTTTGAGTTTCGTTGCATTTATATCCCAAATTCTATTCTTTGAGATTTCAGCTCGAGGTTCAGAGTAAAAGTAGATCGCTTGGCTATCTGTCTGTGCGTGATAACAGAGGAGTATAAGGAGATCTGTGTCGTCTCCAACCAGGACAGTAGGCATAAGAGAAGCAGATCGAACTGTGGTTAGAACAATGAGAGGATCAGCGTCCCTTTTTGCTTGGTATACCTGACACCCAGCTTTGGTCAGGTACTCACTGGTCATGGCTATGATTGCTTGCTTATTCTTGAAATTGCTTAGGAACACTTCTTTCTTTGTAGAACAGACCATATTCCTGCTAAAATTGATCTGCGGGCACGATAATTTCCCTTTCCGTCTCAAATGGGTGATATCTTTGAATAAAGGTGCTTGGTTGTACCCGTCGAAAACCACCGACGTCCTTTGCGCCCCGTATTTCCGTGCAATGTAGTCAACGCACTTCTGGCAGATACTATCATAAGTTGAGTTTTTTCCCAAGGAATTCGCTGAAGCAGTGCTCCACCATCAAGAACAATATGCTTGTCACTGAAATCTTTGACGAGGTCTTCAGTTTTCGGCTGCTGCTCTGCAACTAGACGCCACATCGCATCGGCGAGGGCAGGCTTATCGGCTGTTCGTGGAAGTCTGTTTGCTTCAAAAAGTGACGGAGGCGGTGAATACAATTCATACTTAAAGTATGACTCCAAATCATCTTCGCTATTTCCAGCAACTGTCACCAGCCGCTGAAACATGAATGCTGGATCAAGAGCAACTGACTTTCCATCAATAACTGGTGTAGCTTTATTAGCAAGCGTTACGGCCACAGACTTTTTCTTGAATGTGTACGTGTTGACGTTTTCCCCTGTCAGGCTATCCATGATTTCTTGTCCGACGGATCTAGATGCGTCGACGTTGACTTTTTCATCAGCCGTAACTCCAGAGGTAATGTTTCGCAAGCTCGGGTCTTCTGTGAAAGGGGTATTCTCAGCAAGAAATCAAAGAAGCTTGCTAGTGTCATGGTTGTCGCGTTCAATCCTCGACTCTCTAACTTCTTTGTGCTGTTCGCTCGTCTCGTATTGGACCTTAGCAAAAGTTTGCATCGACGAATTAATTGCACTACAAGTTGGTGCTGAGAGTAACCAAGTCAGCCTCTGCAACTCACTCATGCCGCTTCCCCTCCAGCACAAGCTGGAGGTTTCAACTTAATACCATCAACCGTTCCAGAAGCATTGCTGATACGTCCTCCTGACAACCTGTGTAGGCAAAGTATGTTTGCAGTTTTAATATTCCCCCAAAATTTCCCATTTATACCCTTAGCTTTAGTAGCAGTAGTTGTGGTAGTAGTAGTAATAGTAGTAGCAGCAGAATTAATTGTTGTAGCCTTAGCCTTATTAGCAGAGGTAGTAGTAGCAGTTGTAATAATAGTAGCAATAGTTGTAATAGTATGAGTATAAGTAGAAACAGTAGTATTAAGAGGCGAATATTGTCTTTTGGTTAGTTTAACATCCCCCACAACAAGCCCTGTAAGTTTCAATTTCACACATCCAACTGTTCTTAAAATATTGCTGATACCGTAATAAGCCCTTTTGACAAACTTAATACAGGCGGTGTGTTGTGATTTAGTTCACTTTCCTCCTAAAATTACCAGAAATTTTAACCTTCATACCCTTAGGCGTAGTTGCAATAATAGTCACAGTAGTAGTATTAATATTAGTAGTGCTAGCAGTAGTACTAACAGTAACAGAACTAGTACTAGTAGCAGGAATAGTATTAACATGTTGCCTTTTGGTCAGTTGAACGTCTCTCTCATCAATTCCTGGATAATTGATGAGATAACTTAATACAATTAGCAGTCGTTATGACATTGCCGATATGTCTTTTTGATAATCTGTATATATTCACCTACTTATTTAAATTTTCATCTTAATGCTCTTGGCCTTAAAAGTAGTTGGAACAGAAGTGGTAGGTGGAGTAGTAGTAGCAGTAGGAGTAGTAGTAAATGTAGCAGTGGTAGCAGTAGTATTAGTAGTAGCATGAACATTGTCTTTTGGTCAATTGATCTTCCCCTTTAAGCATTCTCTCAAAGTTCCTACCTAATACCGAAATCTGTTGTTGAGATACGCCGTTTCGACAATCTGCATGCACATAGTGTCTTTTGATTTAGTTAAAGCTTCAACGAAATATTCGCTCAAATTTTCACCTTAATAGACTTAGTCTCAATAGTACTAGTATCATAGTAGTGATGGTAGAGAGCGAAAAGTAGCAATAGTAGTGTTGTATTAGTAGTAGTAGTGAAAGCTATAGCAGCAGTATTAATAACAGTAGTAGCATATAAATGTTGCCTTTTGGTCAGTTGAACATCCCCCTTATAATGTCCCGGACGTTTTGCCTTAATAGGTTAAGCCGTACTAAAAATATTGCTGATTTGCCCTTTTGACCCCTTTTGATACCCTTTTTATCTTTATATTCTTAGCCTTACAAGTAGTTACAATTGAATACGAGGTTTGAGCAGTTTAGTAGCAGTGGCAGTAGTAGAAGTAAAATTAGAAGCGGTAGTAATGTTAGCAATAATATGCACATATTACCTTTTGGTAAATGGATCTCTCCCTTTAAGCATTCTCTTAAAGCTCCAACTTAATACCCAAGTCCATTCTTGAGATAGGCCCTTCTGACAATCTGCATGCAAATAGTGTTTTATGATTTAGTTCAATTTCCCCCTCAATATTCTGTCAGATTTTCACCTTTTTACGCTTAGCCTTAAGAGTGCTAGTATTATAGTAGTAGTGGTAGTAACAGGAGCAGTAGTAGCAGTAATAGTGCTGTATTAGTAGTAGCAGTAACAGTAGTCGCAGCAACAAGCAGCAGCAAGTAAATGTTGCCTTTTGGTCAGTTGAATATCCCACTCATTATGTCCAAGAAGTTTCATTTTGATACGGCAAGCCGTTCCAAAAAAATTGCTGATACGCCTGTATCAGTGATCTGTATGTACACAGTATGCTTTGATTTAACTCAACTTTCTTCTCATGTTTCCTCAGATGCTCAGTTCAATATCCTCAGCCTTGGTAGTACTCCCTGCAGAAGAAGTAGTTTTAACGGTAGTAGTGGTAGTAGTAGTAGTGGTGGTAGTAGTAGTAGCAGTGGTAGTAGTAGCAGTAAAATTACCAAAGGTAGTAGTAGTAATAGTAGCGTACAAATATTGTCTTTTTGGTCAATTGATCATCTCCCTTATCATTTCCATAAAGTTCCGAATTAATATGCTCAGAGCTCGGGATGATTCCTGCTCATTAGAAAAAGGAATTGACGACCTGTCAAGGGGCTTTTAGGGATGAAAAACGGGACCATAAGGGACCAAAGTGGGAAAGGATTTTGACTGCCATTCATGGTCAAAAATTCGTTTGCTCATAAATCAGAAGCGGTGGTCAAGTCAGCTTAAGAATCATAATAATCATGAGCCTCGGAAGTAACTCATTTTCCGTGGAGATCGGTCAACTGTATTTGTTTTTCCATTTTCTTTTTGTTTAAACTTTCAGTTATGTTAATTTAAAACAAGACGAAAAGTAACTTCAAGACTAGAAGCAAGCAAAAACACTTCAGCTTACAAGCTAACTCAGTCACTTCTTTGACTTCTCTGAAAGATTGGTTAGCTTGCTTATCAGGTCCGACTTCCTCTTTTGTAGGTCCTTTTCAGTCTGCTCTTTTTTGTCTGTTTTGTTTTTCTCTTCTTCTCGCGTTTTTCTGGCACTCTCAAGTAAGGAGTTGGCCAAGGCTATGTCCATGGAATCCATTGAAGCCACCACTCTCCGTAAGCAATTGGTGGCCTTTTTCAAGAGGGCATCAACAATTGCTCTTTTTTGTTTTTCAGAGGCCCCCTTTTCTTGCAATGATTCCTCAAGTCTATCTGACTCGCTTTTTTTTTGCTGGGAGATTTAAACTATGTTTACCTCCCTTTCCTTCTCTTGTTCTTGGACGCTTTCTTCAGAAGCTTGTTCTTTTGCTTTTCTCTCCACGTAGTCATGTTATTTTGACCAGGCCGACCTAGTCAAAGTCAACAACTCTTTGGGAATATAGGAAACCTTTCGGGTTTGCCTCTATATGTGTTCAATTTTTCAATCGTACACAGCTTTGCATTCAGGACTTTTTCTGACAAGGTGGCTCTTTCCGACAGAAGAACTCTTCACGCGAGCGAAAAATCCCTCCCAACCTAAGCACTGCCATGCTATAGGGTGAACACAGCTTTTAAAAGCTTCGACAAAAGAGTATACTTTTGTCCACCAAAAGCATCCGTCATGGAGAAGTTTTGATGCCAGTAATGGTCGACGCCTGATGACGTTGGTTGAACTCACTTCTCGACTTTTAGCAATATCCACTCACTTCTAACATCGTCAACACTTACTCCTACTTGGATCTATCGAGCAAGAACAACTATATCTGATGTATTTCTAGCTCTTTTCCTTTCCGTGGGATCCAGGCCACTAAGCAAAATGGCTACTAGAAGAGATGGGACACTTCTTGATCAAGTGTTTGGCAGCTGCCGTGAAATGCCTTCACGCCCTTTGACTGAACCCTTGTCTTTCTGCCATGGTGAGTTCCTACGCATCTAACGCAAGCTCAACCTGCTCACCTACAATAGTGTCCTGCAAATAGTTGTCGAAGCTCTCAAGCAAACTGGTAGAAATTTCATCAGCAAAAATGAGAATGTTGGGTTTCAGGAGTCTCGCTAAAACAGTGAGAAGTAAGTTTTTTTAGATCAACATGAAGAGCGTGCACAAGGGGTTTATTTTTTTGAAACACTGCTGCCAATTTCGTATAAAAATCAGATGATGAATGCACGAATTTGAGCTCTGCAAGCATATATTTCCTTTTTTAGGTAGCTTATAACCTCGTGGTACTTTGCTGACGATACGAAAGTCTTAAATTTGTTTTTCCATTGCACATAATGCTAAAAATGCTTCAATAGTGCCGGCCACTGACCAATCACTCTGTAAACAGCAGGACAAAGTATCAGCCACGTTTTTGAGACGTGCTGAATGAAACTATAGTATGGGACACCTTTTTTTCTGGTAATCTCGAAAATCCTCGTATCTTGCAGGCCAGTCAAGGAAAAAATGCCTCAAGAGGACAGCAAAGTCGGATGAATCCTCTCGAAATTCCTCGAGCTCTTCCATGAGTCCATTTTGCACAATATGGATGTTACAACGTTCCAATGTTTGCAAGCTCTTTTAAAGACTTTTTCTTCTTCAATGCATTCATTTACAACCATTTATTTGACATTAGGCCCGTTGCTGCCTATCATTATTAGTCTTTCAAGAGCCAAATTCTCGCTCCCAATGCATGACATCACCTTCTTTTTACAATGTTCTTCCCAGTCACTTGTCCCATGAATTACGTCATCAGATGGCGACTCACAACTTGATCTCAACAATCTGTAGTTCTTTTTTCCTTCACTGTTTGTAGTTTCGTCGTATTCAAGAACGAACTGAGCTTTACCCCATGTCCTTCATAAGATTTTGTTTACAGTCTGGATGAAGGGCATGAGTTATCAAGTATATAGCTCTTTTGACACTCATCAACATCCCAACGGTAGCTCACCATTGAACATGGCTTAAAATAAATAAATTATTCCATCACACAAAGCTTTAGACATCAAAGCTTGCAAAGACTTGAATACCCAGATGATTTTTGCTTTGTATGCTGCATATTTGTACAAAAAAAAACATCTCAAGAGTTGTACCTCAATTGCTAGCTGGTTGCTCTTCTGATTGAGACTGTTGCCTAGGAGATCCACATAATCCTAACTGTAATGGATTGAGATGGATTGCAACCTGTTTCTTATGAAAGATCTTATGCCGAACTGGCCAGCCGTGACAAAAAACCAACAAAGAGAAAATTCTCAGTGAAAAAAAAAAGAAAACAAGAAACGAGACTGCGGCCACTGGAGAGAAAAGAAACGACAAATGCAAAACAACACGGATATTTCGCCTGTATCCAAACAAGGAGTCTTCAGCACAAAAGAAACAGAAGAGGAACAAGATAAAAATAAAAAAGCTAAAACTAAAAAAACAATAAAACCACCACAAAAATATATATATATATATATATATATATATACAATTGGCGCAAACTGATCCACGTAGGGAAAAGATGCTATTATAGAGTTACTTCAGTGAGAACACCAGAGTAACTGAGGAAAAACAAAAATAAAAACTGGAAATTACTTTAATTATTCTGTTGCGAATAATCCTTTTATTGGCTATTATTGAAGCAAATCCTTTTGGTCTAGCAGGTAAATAGTCCCTGGTGATTATTTAAAATCTTAACTCCCTTATTAACTGTTGACTCACTCTTTAGAAGATTATCATAAATTAGGTCAATGTTTAAACTACCTCTGTCCCTATTTATCGAAAGGTTAGCAAACATATGTTTTTTAATTTCAATGGCTTCTCTCGCCCATTTGTGTACCTTTTATCATTTGAAATAGCTAAGGCCTCATCAAATTTTACAAAGTGATCTGGTTGAAACCAAATACGTTCTGCTAAAGCTGAAACAAAAGTTTCCGGAGGCTTGCTTAATTGTAGGGTTTTTTTCTTCCCCCACGGACAAGCTTTGCTTTTTAGGGGAGGCAGCAATAATTTTTTGTTGATATGTTTTTTTTTCAATAAATCCTTCTTCTTCTTCTTCTATTGAATTTCGGTTTTCAATAAATCTTTCAACAAATTGTTGGTGAGTCCTACCAATATAGAACTTCCCACAAGAACACAGAATTTTATACACCCCACTTACTAAATTTCCCGGGTTAAATCCTTACCAGAACTAAAGTAACTACCCATTGGCCTCAACGATTGGAAACATGTATCAGTATTAAATTTACGCAAAATCCGTGAAAGTTTCTCACCCAAACCAGGTACATAGGGCAATGAAATGAAACTTTTTGATACATTTAAATCTAAAGACTCAGAAACCCCAATAACCATACTATCATGTTTAACACATCTATTTTCAATTATTTTGTCAATGAACTTAATTGGGTAATTGTTACAAAACAAAATATCCCTCAAATATAACAATTCCGAATCCAGAAATTCCTGGGAACAAATTCTAAAGGCTCTGAAATTACAACCCCCCGTTTTACCGACATAGGGTGGCAAGAATGAAAATTCAAATACTTATCATTGTGCTTTTTTACTTCTTCAAGCATCTACTTATAATTTGCAATAATGTTTCTAATATACCCGCCACAATACAGTCATAACTATCAGTAAAAAGCAAGAGTCATGACTAAGCCGCCACTTTCCTTGATTTAACGCCACGCTTGAATTACAAAAGCAAAAAATTGAAACTTCTGATGCTTAGATTGAAAAGCTTATATTAAGACCAAGTTGTATTCAAATATTTTTTTTAGTAACTTTTGCCAGATTCAGGATAAAGGACTAAAACCTCTAAGCTTCCGTATCTTCTAATTTAAAAAATATATGCCTTAAACCTTCACTTTGAACGGTCAATCACCAAAACTGCGAATTAAGGTTGAAATAGCCCAAATAAGAAACATGGAATTCAGCTGTTCGTAAAGGTCAATTAATATATCTTCTTTTTATTAAGGCTATGCTCAATTTTAACCTTAAAGTAATCGCAGAGTCGATTGATCTGTGCTTGGCAACGCAGGAACAAAGGTTTGATTTCGGGTGCCGCGAAAACGACAAGGAAAGAAACCGTAGGCTAAGAATATCCACATAAACTTATAAGGATTCGGGCTGAGTACTTCGCATACGTTCTACTACATCAAGAAGATGAAATTAAATATTTAATTTCTATTTACTTTCAGAATAGGTTTAGTTCAACCATTGGCCTGGATGACGTGAGTCAAATACGAGTTTCCTTGCAAGAAGGAACAAGGGAAACATGTAACAGCATATTGTACATTGACTTTCAATATATTTACACTCTTTACATCTATGATAGGACAATTTTCAAGGAGAAATCGAATTACAATGATTCTTAGTAAATTTGTTTTTCGTTTTTGTTATCCCTTTTAAAACAAAAATTACAGTAAGAATTTAAGTGGGGGAGATTGCAAGGAGGCCATATTTTTGTGTAAATTTAGTAGCTCAATGTCAATAAAAGTTGGAATCCCCTTTGCTCCAATAGATCAGAAATAAACCGATTATTTCCAATTAGCCTAAATTTGAAAGTAGCTTCACTTTCTATACCTAGTCGTAAATCTTGAAGTGGCATTTCTTTGTTTAAGTATCCAACAACATTTGAACCCATAATGAATAGTTGGAGACCACGTCCAGACCAGTTTTGTATGAAACAGTGTTGAATATCGTAAAGTGTTACGACATTTCAAGCTTTTAGAATCAAGGCCAAAAACACTGGAAAAAAACTACTTTTTAACCGAAAGTTGGGGATTGGCTATAAAGACGGGACAGAAAAGTCACCAAGTGAATCAAAATTAAGTACCGAATTGTATAAAATCTGCGGATCGGAGAGAAACTAGGGTTATCTTGTAAGGAAAGCAGACTAGAAAGGAACTTTTGGTAAGTAGCCTTTTTAACTAATGATGGCAAACACCTGCCTTGTCTCAATTTCTTTAAATGTAAAGTTAAAATAATAATATGAAACTTTTCGTTCACTTTTGTCTACACCGAGAATATCCTATGTCTGTGTTAAATTAAGGTATCAATTAAATCTTTGGCGCCCCCTTTGGCTCTAACTTTAGTTAGAGCGATGTTTTCCCCTTTGGAAACTTGCCCAGTTGATTCATTAAAGGTTTGAGGCTTGCGGATGGTTCAAGGTGGCCCCTTCGATTTATTCTGATTAATTAAGAGATACGTGATCTAATTGAAATTGATTAGATTATAGCAAAAGGCTGAGATCATCCGTGTAAATAATTCAATATTTTTTTTAGATTTCTATTTCAGTTGCTTGTAAGTCTCATAATTTGGTCTCTATACTTCCTTTTAGTTAATGCCTAGTCCTTAGAGTATAAAATATTTTACGATTAATTAAATTTAAGGGCTCAAATGAGAGTCTTCCCAGAAGCGCAAAATTGGTGGAACAAACTTAGAAAACCTAGGGTTCAAGGCGGGGAAACCCCCAGCAGGGATTAAAAATTATTAGCTGTATGCTTTTTCCCGATTTAGTGTTTCATGGAACTAAAGCACAGTATTTATAAAATAGGTCACACACAGAAATTGGAGCCCCTAGACAATAGTTTTGCTTATCTCCTTGTGGATTCTCTAACGTGATACGCAGGAGAGTCTTATTTCCTTTTGCTTGTTCTTTCATTTCCCTAACCTCGTACTAGCTGTAGATACATCTAGGTGGCCTTGATGATATACAGAGAGGCTAGAAAATAATATTTTCAAACTAAAGACTTTAAGACCTTCCTATCAAGAGAAATTCAATCCAAGATCTTTCTTATTGAAGATTGAGATTTACTCGAGATCCAAAGAACATTAACTGCCTTATTACAAGAAATTAATTTTAAAAAAAATTTTCCACAAAATAAGTTTTCAAAGAAAAGTAATGAACTCCATTAAACCAAAAATGAGCGAAAAATAAAATCAAACAATCTACCAAGCGTGAAACTACCACAACTCAGCATCAATGAATAAATGAAACCCAAAACGAACAGAAATTACAATAAATAACCGAGTCAAACTCAAAAAGGGCAGAAATTAACATGAGTAGGGATCAAAACCCCTGTGCCTTCCCAAGGCCACAACATAATTTGTACTGCACTGAAAAAATATAAATTGTTTTTACTTTCATAACTTTAATAAATCGAAAATAATATTAACATTTTGATAACTAAATATCAGTATATGTATATTAAACTGACAATTCACATTCATTTGTATTTTTTCAGTAAAATGCCAGTTATATTCTGGTCTTGGGAAGCCATGGCTTTTGAGCCCTACTCATGCTAATTTCTGCTAGTTTTGAGTTTGACTCGGTTATTTATTGTAATTTCTGTTCGTTTTGGTTTCATTTATTTATCGATGCTGGTTTCTGAAGAACGTATTTCGTGGAAAACACAAAATACATTCATAACTTTAATAAATCAAACTTTAATTATGTATGATTTATTAAAAGAATTAACTCTAATTCATAACTTTAATATGCCTTCCCAAGGCCAGAACATAATTTGCACATTACTAAATAAAATTTAAATTGTTTTTACTTTCGTAACTTTAATAAATCAAATAATATTAACATTTTGCTTACTAAATATCAGTATATGGATATTAAACTGACAATTCAAATTCATTTGTATTTTTTTTCAGTAAAGTGCAAGTTATGTTCTGGCCTTGGAAGGCATAGGGGTTTTGAGTCCTACTCATGTTGACTTCTGCTCGTTTTGAGTTTGACTCGGTTATTTATTGTAATTTCTGTTCGTTTTGGGTTTTATTTATTTATCGATGCTGATTTGTAAAAAACGTATTTTGTGGAAAAAATTTTTTTTAATGATTTTCTGTTCGTTTTATATTGACATAGTCTTTTCAGGGAAAAAAATTATACTTTAAATTTTTTCTTTTTTTAAGACTTGGCCTGCTATTTGGCCTGCTATTTGTATGCTGGAGAAAAATTTTTCAGCAATTTTTAACAACATATACCCTTTTAAAAATCTGGACACAAATAGTAGTGTTTAAATTAGTTTAATACCTCCTCTAGTTGACCTGAAATAGAAAACTTGATACCATTCGCAAAAAAAATCTTTTTAATTTCTTTGATAGCTTGGATACACTTACGTCATTTTGATTTGGTTAAATGTTAAGAGCAGAAGTAACCCCGAAAGTTTAAACATAATACCCTCAGTGGTTCTTGGGATACTGCTGAGATGCCTTATTAGGAATTAGCATTAACACAGTGCATTTTGATTTAATCTTAAGGCAACATTTAGTTTTTAAACATAATGGGCAAATGGGAGGGGGACTAGTTGCCGTCCAATCACTTTCGACTATTAAAAATGGCATTAGTCCCTTCTATTTTTAATCGAGTGAGCCCTTTTCGAAGTTCCTACGACAACTCCTTCGATACGAAGTGCCCTGGCCTAAAAAAAAAAAAAAGTAAAAAAAAAATTGTACCCAGATCAATCTTTACTATAAAATTTTCAAGCCTTCCAATCACTTTCGACAATTAAAAAGGGCACTAGCCCTTTCAATTTCCAATCGAATAAGCCCTTTTGGAGTTTCTACGACAACGCTTTCTATAAGCACCTTATAAGCCCCCAGGGCATAACTTACAACCCTTGCCCTGAGGGCTGTGAAGGGGTTGTCATCCTCAAAGACCTAATTTCCAGAATTTTTACCTACGTTAAAAAAATTGGATATCTCAAAATTTGGATTGGATGTGTTTGGGGAAGTTTTGGGTGAGAGATGGGCGTTAGTTTCACTTTCGACTATTAAAAAGAGCACTGGCCCTTTCTATTTCCAATCAAATAAGTCCTTTTGAAGTTTCTACGACAAAATTTTCTATAAAAGCCTTATATGCCCCCAGGGAATAACTTACAACCTTTGCCCTGAGGGTTGTAGGGGGGAGGAGGGTTGTCATCCTCAAAAACCTAATTTTCAGAACTTTCAACTACGTCTAGCAAAATAAATTTCACAAAATTTTGATTGGATGTATTTAGGAAAATGGAGGGGTGAGAGGGGGGTTAGTTCCTCTTCAATCATTTTCGACTATTAAAAAGGGCTTTACCCGTTTCAATTTAAAATTGAATGAGCCCTTTTTGAAGTTTCTACTACAACACTTTCTATAAGAACCTCATATACCCCCAGGGCATAACTTACAACCCTTTGCCCTGAGGGCTATGGGTAGGGTTGTCATCCACAAAGACATAATTTCCAGAACTTTCAACTACATAAAAAAAATTGCCTATCTCAAAATGTTTATTGTATGTGTTTGGGGAAATGGTGGGCATGAGAGGGGGATTTGGTGCCCTCCAATTACTTCCGACTATTAAAAAGGGCACTAGCCATTTCCATTTCCAATCGAACAAGCCATTTTTGAAGTTTCTACGACAACGCTTTCTATAAAAACCTTATATGCCCCCAGGGCATAACTTACAACCCTTGCCCTGAGTGTTTTGGGGAGGGGGGCGGTGTCATCCTTGAAGACCTAATTTCCAAAACTTAAAACTACGTTGAACAAAATGGCTATCTAAAAATTTTGATTGGATGTGTTTGGGGAAAAAGTAGCCGTGAGAGGGGGTTAGTTGTCCTCCAATCACTTTTGACTATTAAAAAGGGCACTAGCCCTTTTAATTTTCAATCGAATGCACCGTTTTTCAAGTTTCTACGACAAATCTTTCAATAAAAACCTTATATGCCCCCAGGGCATAACTTGTAACCCTTGCCAGGAGGGCTCTGAGGGGCAGGGGTTTTCATCCTCAAAAACCTTATTTCCAAAACGTACAAATACGTTGAACAAAATAGCTATCACAAAATTTTGATTGGATGTGTTTGGATAAATAGTGGGCGTGGGAGGGGGGTTAGTTGCCCTCTAATCCTTTCGACTACTAAAAATGACACTAGCCCTTTGAATTTCCAATTGAATGAGCCCTTTTTCAAGTTTCTACGACAAAGCTTTCAATGAAAACCTTATATGCCCCCAGGGCATAAATTATAACCCTTGCCCCGAAGACTATGGGGGGGGGGGCGAGTGTCCTTCTCAAAGGTACAATTTCCAGAGCTTTCAACTATCTGGCTATCTCAAAATTTTCATTAGATGTGTTTGGGGAAATTGTGGGCGTGGAAGGGGTTTTAGTTGCCTTCCAATCACTTTCAACTATTAAAAAGGGTACTAGCCATTTCAATTTCCAATCGAACGAGCCCTTTTTGAAGTTTTTATGGCAACACTTTCAATAAAAATCTTATATGCCACCTGGGCATAACTTACAACCCTTGCCCTGAGGAATGTGGGGGCGGAGGTTGTCATCCTCAAAGAACCTTTTTTTAGATTTTTCAACTATGCTGAACAAAATTGCTATCTCGAAATTTTGATTTGATGTGTTTGGGGAAAAGGTGGGCTCGAGAGGGGGGTTAGTTACCCTCCAATCACTTTCGACTATTTTTTTTCACACATGACAAATTTTTCGATACAAAGTGCCCTGGTCTAAAGGAAAAAAATAATAAATGATACATTGTGCCAACATCGTTCTTATATGCCCCCAGGGCATAACTTAAAACCCTTGCTCTGAGGGCTGTGAAGGAGTGTCCTCCTCAAAAACATAATTTCTATCTGGAAATCAACTACGCTTAACAAAATGACTATCTCAAAATTTTGATTGGATGTGTTTGGAGAAATGGTGGGCGTGGAAGGGGTGTTACATGCCTTCCAATCATTTTCGACTATTAAAAAGGATACTAGCCGCTCCAATTTCCAATCGAATGAGCCCTTTTCCAAGTTTCTACGACAACTCCTTCGATACGAAGTGCCCTGGTATGGAAGAAAAAAAAAAATTCATTATGCCAACATCGTTCTTCACTTAGGCAAGGCGATTGCGCTGCCTATGATAATTAGATAATACCTTGTTTGGGTTACTGAGAAATTTGTGACCAATCAATGTGGTTATTCCGAGTTTTGTCCACCTAAGAAACCTTTGATTTACTTTCTCGAAATACCATATTTAAATCAAACAAGACACGTAATATTAGTGCTTCCATTTCTAACCAAATTAGTAGAATATACCTAATTTGATAAATTAGACCTAAAGATGCTAAAACCACAGATCCAACAGCTATCCAAATGCAATTTATTCAATTAGAATTTCAGTAGCCCTAAACTTAAAAATAATCCTTTTTCTCGGTGAACAGCGCGTGGACAATAGAGGCAACCTCCTGGAATAACGGACACACACACACACACACACACAATACAAGCCTATTCAACTCTGAATAGAGCCATTGGAAAGGTTTATAATAATTAGAACTAAAACGTTTCTCCTCTAATATTGAATTTAATAACAAATCAAGTTGTCACCGAGTTTTTAGTACGAAAGAACTAAATCGCCGCGGTTTATCAGGCTACCAATTAGATTGATTATTCCTTTAAGAACTTTGGGTAAAATTATTTATAAACAGAATTTAATACTTTCAGAAGGAGCATTTAGAGGGTTAGTTTTACCCAGAGTCTGCTTAAAACAACAGTCAGATTTAGTTTCTAGTCCTAAGTTAGGGCAATCTTAAAACTTGAATCCACCCATGTACCCATGGTACTATCTTAGTACCATGGTACTAAGATAGTACCATGGTACAATCCACCCATGGTACAATCCACCCATGGTACAATCCACCATGGTACAATCATGGTACAATCCACCCATGGTACTCTCCTCTTTTCAATCAACCTGGTATTAGTTTATTAACTAACATTTAGAAAGAAAGAATATATAATTTGTTTCATTGGAATAGAGGTCAATTCAAACAAATTCATAAAGGTATGGTTCATTTTGTGAAGCTACAGGAAATTATCTATCCTTGAACGTTGCTATGATATAACCAATCCATCCAACCAACCCTATAGACCAGTGTTACTCTTTCCTTGAATGGTATTACAATATGACCCATGAATCCCACCCACCATATAGCTCAATTCTGTGCTGTTATTAGCTGCCAATGTTTAAATCAGTTAATAGGCACTTTGGCCACAAAGTTCCCACTGTTTTGTTGCTTCTTTCTGAACTGTAACAACGTAACCAATAGATCAGTACAACCGGATTTGCGGAGAACCTATATTATCTAAAGTGGGTCTTTCAAATATATTATGCTTCAGTTTTCAAATGTACCATGCTCCCAAAAAGAAAATTGTAGGGACTTCTGGTGGATTTAAGGAACTTTCTTCATTAAAAGGGACTTGGAAGGGACTTCAGCCCAAAAACGGGCTTTAGGGACTTTTAAGGACTAAGTCCGAGCCCTGTATGCTCAGTCATTCCTGTGTTACGCCCTTTTGACAATCTGTATACACATAATGTGTTTTGATGCCTTTGTTTATTTGCCCTTTGTTTATTTGCAAAGTAAATGTCAAACATGCCCATCTTTCTCAATAACGTATGCCATCAGAGGCAACGCTGTAGCATTGCCTATATTAAAGGCCATACGGCTCCAATGTTTTATTATTTATTTATTTTTTTTCTCAGAGATACTTCATATGGAAGGGGTCGTCGTAGAAGCTTCAAAGGGGGCTCATTCAATTGGAAATTGAGAGTTCTAGTGCCCTTTTTAATAGTCGAAAAAGATTGGAGGGCATCAAAATTTTGAGATAGCCATTTTGTTCAGCGTAGTTGATTTCCAGATAAAAAATATATTTTTGAGGAGGATACTCACCCACAACCCTCAGGGCAAGGGTTTTAAGTTATGCCCTGGGGACATATAAGGTTTTTATAGAAGGCGTTGTCGTAGAAACTTCAAAACAGGCTCATTCGATTGAAAATTAAAGAGCTAGTGCCCTTTTTAATAGTGGAAAGGACTTGGAGTGTAACTAGCCCCCCCTCCCCCCCACGCCCATCATTTCCCCAAACACATCCAATCAAAATTTTCAGATAGCCATTTTGTTCAGCGCAGTGGATTTCTAGATAGAAAATATATTTTTGAGGAGGACACTCCCCACAACCCTCAGGGCAAGGGTTTTGAGTTATGCCCTGGGGGCATACAAGGTTTTTATAGAAGGCGATGTCGTAGAAACTTCAAAACAGGCTCATTCGATTGGAAATTCCTAGAAGGAATTTCCAATTCCTCAAAATTTGTGGAACATGGATTTTCTTGCATGAAAGACCAAAATATAATAAAATGTCAAGTTTCGGAGTGTTCAACCACTCGCAAGCAAGTGCCATTGGTATTTTTGAATCCGCATGGTCAATTTAGGGGGTGGAGGGTAGGCTAATTCTCGTAGCAGCCCCATTCTGTCGTGGTATGGTTCACATTTTCAACACCTGGCGTCCTGACTATCATATAATCTACCAAGCATACAACTACCCCAAATCAGTATCAATAAATAAATGAAACCCAAAACGAACAAAAATTAAAATAAATATTAGAGTCAAACTCAAAACGAGCATAAATTAATGTAAGTAGGGTTCAAAACCCCTATGCTTTCTAAAAGCCAGAATATAATTTGCACTTTACTGAAAAAAAATTCAAATGAGTTTACTGAAACAAAATGTGCATTGTCAATTTAATAAACATATGCTGATGTTTATTCCCTAAAATATTAATTAATTTTTGATTTCTTAAAGTTACAAAAGTGAGAATATTTCAAAGAATTGTTTTCAGTAAAGCGCCAATGACGCAGTAGGTTTTAGGCTTCTGCAGTGAGACGATACCCAAATTCTTGTTTGCAGTATTTTTATTCGATTCAAACTTGATTTGCATATTCATTTTAAGTTTCACTCGTTTTAAGATTTATTTATTCATTTACATTAATATATTCTGTATGTTTGTTCGCATTGATTGTTTATTTAATTTCTGTTTGTTTTAAGTTTCATTTATACTTTAATAGCAAAATATTTGTTTTCGTTTTAAGCTTGATTTTCATATTCAATCTAAGCATTACTCGCTTTAAGATCTATTTGTTCATTTATATTATTACTTGTTGTATGTTTTTTGCTATGATTATTTATTTAATTTCTGTTCGTTTTGGGTTTCATTTATTCTTTAATAGTAATTTCTGGTCGTTATGAGTTTGAATTTTAACAGGTATTTGTATCTCCTGAGCTGAAGTTTAAAATGGCCTTTACTTTTCTTTGAAAAACATATTTTTCGGAAAGTTTTTTTTTTAACTAATATGTTAACAATGAACAAATTGCCTAACGTACAGCCCTTGCCCTGATAGCTGTGGAGGATTTGAAATTGCCAAAGGCATAATTGCTGGACCTTTCAACAATGCTGAACAAAACAGTTGTTTCAAAATTTTGATTGATTTGTTCAGGGGAATGATGAGCGTGGGGAGTGGGGGCTGTTTCCTTGTCATCAATTTTGACTCTTAAAAAAGGGCACTAGAACTTGAATTTCCAATCAAGTGAGCTCCATGTGAAGTTTAAGTGACCGCTCATTCCATAAAAAAAACTATATCCCCCGGACATAGCTTACAAACCTTGCCCCTGGGATCTGAGGGGGGGTGTCAACCCTGGAGGCATTATTATACGCTCTTTGGACTGTTTTGAACATAATAGCTATCTCATAATTCCAATCAGATGCGTTTGGGGAAAAGCAGGCGTCGGGGAGGGACTAATTGCTCTACGTCGCTTTTGACTCTTAAAAGAAAACTAGAACTTTCAATTTCCAATCAAGTAAGTCTCCTCTAAAGTTTACACGACCACCCCTTCCATAATAACTTTGTATTCCCCTGGGGCATAACTTACAACCCTTGTCCTCAGGCTCTGGGGGTTTATTTCAATCCCAAAGGCCTTGTTATATGATCTTTGGACTATTTTGAATAAAATAGCTATCTCAAAACTACTATTAGATGCAACTGGGGAAAGGAAGGTGTGGGATGGGGGCTAGTTGCCCTCCAATCACTTTTGACTCTTAAAAATGGCACTATAATTTCTGACTTCCAATTGAATGAGTCCTCTCTGAAGTTTTAGCGAGATCCCCTTTCATAAAACCTTATATTTGACCAATGAGCAAATACTGTAACTTATAGCCCTTTTCCTGAGGGATGTGGGGGGGGAGGATTTGTTATCCCCAAAGACATAATTACTGAACCCTTCAACTATGTTGAAAAAGAATGGTTATGTTTTTTTATTGGATATTTTTGTGGAATGATGGGCGTAGGGGGGGGGGGACTGGTTACCCACCTATCACTTCTGACTCTCAAAAAGGGCACTAGAAGTTTTGAATTTCAATCAAATGAACCCCTTTCCAAGTCAACTCCTTCTATACAAAGTGCGTTGGTCCATAAAAAAAAATAACAATACATTGTGCCCTCATCACTACTCATTTAGGCAGCATTATTGCAGTGCCTGTGATATAGCCTATCATTACTTGCCACCGACCTCATGCGATTTTGCTGAAGCAATAGCAAAACCAGGTTTCGGTGATTTTTTTTTGCGGTTTGGGTGATTTTTAGTCGAGATGCTGGTGATCTCTTTTTTGATTGCATAGCAAGCCTGAGCCCATTGAGTAGATTTAAATATTCTATATTATTTTTACTCTCATTCCAATTAAAACCGGGAATTTTGCGCGGAGTACTTTTTCATTTACACGTTTTAGAGTTTCAAAAATGAGATAAGATTAGAGTTGATGAGGCTCTAATTAGTAACAGAATATAGAAAGATGAGTGTTCTATTCTTTTCCTAAGACTATGATGTATCAGCTAAATTTTCAGTTTACAAGTCTGTTTATTGCTGTTGTGAAAGTGCTTTGGAATCTGACTGTTTTGTTGACCAAAATTGTTTTCGATCATCATGTCTCATTAGTCTACTTTATGAATTAGCGACGCTTCTTGCCTTCAAAGTTCCGGCACGAGGGAGCGCCTATTTTTGGAAATCACGTGCACCAGGTGGCGCGTGCCTAGCGTATTGGAAGCATGCCAAACATGGATAAAACTGTGCCAAGCGTGGCGGAACTGTATGGCACATGTGGTAATGTGAGATTTACACAAGGGAGTGGAAAGTGGCCACACCTGGTCCTGCAACAGCTGAATTTCAGCCACAGGCATCAGATTGCCAAGCAGAGGTCAATCCAGTATACCACCACTGGCATTTTCTCCCACTAGTTTGTTACATTTCCGGCTTTTATAAAATTTGCGCTACCGTTTCTTTTGAAAATTGAAAAAATATGAAAACAAAAATAAAGCTCTAAATAAATTTGTCAAAAAACTTTAAAACTTATTTCAAATTAAAGACAGATGTAGAATCCCATTTAAGAAATTTATGTAACTAAGAAAAATGTAAGATTTATGTTATTTTGTGACTTTCTTAGGAATGATATGAAATTTTATAATTACAAAATACTGGTTTAAAGATGCTTGTTGTTGTTGATGAATTTCACCCACTCAATTACAACATCCTTATGACTATAGAAGTCTAGTCACCACTTCCTGTGGTAGCTAGTAGACTAATAAGTACTTTAAATACATTTTATGTGTTAATGAAGCTAATACAGATGAAAATATCTAGCAAAACTTGATGACTTACTGCATTTACACGCTTTTGGAGACTTGATGGAGATTCATGATTTTATCATTATTGGACTAGGCAAAGAGGCTAGTAAAAAAAAAATGTAACATATACTATTAGGGGAGGACCACAAAAAATAGTTTGCACCTTCTACCTAAAATTGCAAGTCCACTCAGCCGCCTTCTCCCTAAGAAAACTTTTCTGAAAGTTTCAACTCAACCCCTAGCCGCGAGACAAGACAAAGCACTTACTAGCAACGTTGACTTAGACAATGAAAATTGTTATCTAGTGAAACTTGTCTACTGCCTGCAATTTATGCTGCCCCTCTCCCCATAATAAAAACCTTCCCTGAAAGTTTCAACTCATCTCCTGGCCGTAAGATAATACAAAGTGCTTACCAACTACTTTGACAAAGAAAATTGTCATTTAATGAAACTTGTCTACTCCCTCATATTTATGCAATGTCGTATAGTCACTTACCTTTAGGCAAATCAAACAGTTCAAGATAATGAACTGTAAGTAGAGCGTGATTCGGGCTAATAGTAATTGAAACTTTGAAATAAACTAATAGATCAAAAGAAATGACTTTTTATAGTGACTCTGAATATATAAAATTCACCAAGTTTAAATCTACGCATCAAAAGCTACGAGCTTGAGAAAATTTACCTGATTTTCGAAAAAGGGGAAGCATCCCCAAAAAGGCAAGTGATTTTGATGAAAATTGCAACATTAGATTCAAAATATCAGAGAACCATAATTTTGAAGTTTTGACCTCCTATATACAAAAATGTGGAATGTTCCATTTTTTCAAAACATGAAAGATGACGGATGGTTGTTAATATACTTTTTTTAAGGGATGATCGTATTGAACCAAAAGCTCTAGAGTGTTGGTAGAGGGCTGATTCGAATGGAAATTAAAAGTGTTAGGGCCCTTTATGACTGACCAAAAATATTATGCAATGGAAAGTGGTGTGTTCTGCCATTTTGTGACACTTAACTACAATTTTTCCTCAAAGAAGACCATTTTGCTATCGATTGAAAATTCTGATATAGCCAATTGATTTAAAAGGATCAAAAAACTTTATACTGAGCTTCCAAGTTGTAGAAGAAGTACTACCGCAGGACTGCACTTTCGTTCCTGAAAAGTCACGTAGTTCCCGAAAAGCTAATTCGTTAATAAGTAGTATCCCCTTTTAAGGTTCCACAACATTCCTATCCCTGCTTTAACAACATCCCTATCCTTGGGTTCCACGACAGCCCTCCTTTCAATAACATCCCTATCCCTTGATTCCACGACAGCCAGCAGGTGTTAATTATGTCATAGGGAATGTTTTCTAAGAGATGTAGATGCATGTTACATCATAATTTCTTTTTAAAAAACCTACGAGGGCTTCCTTATTCCAGGATTACCGTGGATGTTACTTAATAGAGAGTCTTTAAAAAACCTTCAAGGGCTTCTTTACCCCCAGGAATTCTAAGATTGTTATGTCATAGTTTTTCCGATTCTTAACAAAACCGCGAGGGCTAGGAGAAAACCTCCAGGGTCCGAATGAAATTTTGATTATTTTGATTGCTACATAATAGTTTTTTGGATTCTTAAGAAAACTTCAGGGGGCCCACTAGTGCGGAACCTTCAAGACACCGGACCATATTGAGAAATTCCACCAGGCCCCTAGCAAGCATTTCAACCGGGTCCCTAGCAACCTTTTCCAAAGGGGCCCTAGCGGGCAATTCCAACGGGGGCCTTAGCATCCAATTCCAACGGGGCCCTAGCGTTCAATCCCACCTGACCTCTAGCATTTAATCCAACCAGGGTCCTAGCATCCAATTCCAACAGGGCCCCTAGCAACCAATTCAAACGGGGACCCTAGTAACCATTCCCACCTGGGGCCCTAGTGATTAATTCCAGCAGGGGGCACTAAAATAACCACCAGGGGTCCTAGCATCCAATTCCAACGGGGCCCTAACAGTTTCAACCGCAGGCCCTAGAGATCAGTTCCAACGGGAGAGGCCTAACCAAACCACCGGGAGCCCTAGCATCCAATTCTGAAGGGGCCCCTAGTGACCAATTCCAGCGGTCCCCTAACATCCAATTCCATTGGGGCCCTTGCATCCATTTTCACAGAATCCCATAGCAACTAATTCGAACGGGGATCCCAAGCATCCAATTCTAATGGAAGCCCTTGCATCCAGTTTCACCAAACCCCATAGAAACCAATTCCAAGGGGGAACCTAGCGGTTAATTCTAACAGGGTCCCCTAAAAACAATTCCAGCTGGACCCTACGAAGCAGTTCCAACGGGGAGCCCTAGCATCCAATTCCATTGGGGGAGGGGGGGTGCTAGCAACCAATTTCTCCGAATAGACGTTTTTCAAGATGTTTCAAGATTTATTTGAATATCATGTAATAGGGGATGTTTACTTTTGTTAAGCATGACGCACCCTCATGTGACATGCTAGACTTGAGGCACCCGTGGGGGATCCTCGCTTGTAACTAAGGAGGGTTAACACGTGGGGTGTTACCTAATGACAATGCACACATGGGTACTTACTTAATACTTTAAGTGATTTTATTTTATTTCGAGACGTTTTATTCAGGGAACTTTTATATTCCAAAGATTTTGTGTCTGCATTAGGATTCGAAAGGGATTCCCACTCAATGGAATAAAGTATTAATCAGTTGGACTATCAAAGCCTTTCTAATATTTTTATTCGGGTATTACTTTCTACTTTACAACCGATTGCACTCAAGGAGAATCCCCTCTTCCACTTACTAGAAAGGATGAAATTGATTGCATGTTTCAAGCCCTTTCCACATGAGAGCGCAAAAGCATCCAAATACAATTGATTTTTGCTCCATTAGATGCACCTGCCCATTACAACCTTATTAATTTTCTACTGTGACCTAGAGAGGTTAAGCTAGGTATGGAACCTATGAAATGTTACGTAGCATTGGGTTTAGATATTTCATTACCTAAATCATTACGTGTTGATAATTCGCCCTGGAACAAGAAATCCAAAAAGACACATACTTTTTATTGTAAATAAAAATTTTATTAATAATCAAAACATTATGAAATCGTGAAATAAGATAAAGAGCAGTTAAAACTTAACAAACGGAAAAAACAAAACGTGAAAAAGCTTATAAAGGATAAAATATAAACAAAAAGAACTATGAAATCACAGAAAAAGCAGTTAAAACTCAACAAATGGAGAAACAAAACGTGAAAAACCTGAAAGAGAATAAAATATAAGCAAAAACAAGCGTAAATTAAAGAAAGGTGGGGGTCCTAGCAAGCAATTCTAAGAAGGTAGGGGTGGAGGTTTGTTATTAGAGGTAAATTTAAGCCATATTAAGAGGTATTTCTGAGAAGTCTTATTGAAAGTTCCACGTTTCTTTGAGTCAAGAATATAAATACTCACACCACTGCGACAATATCTGGTTGGTCCACCCCCTAGAAAGCAATTCCAGGGCGGGAGGGGTGGAGGGTTTTTATTAGAGGTACATTTAAGCCACATTAAGAGGTATTTCTGAGAGGTATAATTGAAAATGCCACGTTTCCTTGAGTCAAGACTATGAATATTCACCTCCCGTGGCACTATTTTGTTGGCCAATCCCCTAAAAACCAATTCCAGAGGGGGGGGGGTTGTTATTAGAGGTAGATTTAAAACATATTAAGAGTTATTCCTGAGATGTCTTAATGAAAATGCCACGTTTCTTTGAACCACGACTATGTATATTCACGTTACCGTGGCAATATGTGGCTAACCGACCCTAGCAAGCAATTCGAGAGGGGGAGGGTTGCTATTAGACATAAATTTAAGCCATATTAAGAGTTATTTCTGAGATGTCTTCATGAAAGGTTCTCATTTCTATTGACTGGGTGTTATACTTCAGTCCCCCTCCACCATAAAACTCTTTTAACTCCTTCCACCCGAACTTTAAATTGTAGAACATGTTAGTACAAGCAATTCACGTCACCATTTCACATCATGGATGGCACACAGCACCTTCTGGCACCCTCCATCATTCCAAAGGCATCTTTTCAGATACTTTCATTATAAAAATATGCTTTAAATCCAATGCTTCTTGTTTTTGCGAGCCACCCTCAACGTGATACACCATGTCAATTCACATCAGTGTGCCACACTATGACACCCTCTGACGCACATTATCACACCTAAAGCATTTTCAGAGATTTTCCTACAAAAATAACTTTATAAACTAAAACTTGCCATTGTTTTTATTTGAACAGCGGAAACTTAGCATTTCATTGTTAGATTGCAATGTTCCATGGCAATTCCTAGTCTGCGGCACTCAAAGGCTAGCATACGGCCCCTCTGGCGTGCATTATCACACCTAAAGCATTTTCTGAGATTTTCTTACAAAAATAACCGTTTACACTAGAAACAATCATTTAAACTTAAAGTACAACTCCCAATAGCCATTCTTCTGATGAATCCCAGCAACTGACATGCTCTTGAAACTTGTTACATGTTGGTTTTTCTTCGTAACGTATGATGCATGCTGATTTTTGTTCGTGAAATTTAATTTATCTTGATATTTTTTTCGTGAAACATGTTGCATGTTGATTTATTCTTTCGTGAGACTTAATTTACCATGATATTTTTCTTCGTGAAACTTATTGTATTTTGGTTTTGTTTTGTGAAACATGATACATGCTGATTTTTGTTCGTGAAACTTGTTGCATGTGGATTATTTCTTCAAGAAACATAATGTATCTTGATTTACGTCTTCGAGTAACTTGTGATATTTGTATTTCTTCTTCATGAAACCTGTTGCATGTTCATTTTCTCTTCGTAAAACTTGTAAATTGATTTTTATCCTCGTGAAACCATTTTTCTTCGTGGAAATTATTGCGTGCTAATTATGTTTTTGAAACTTAATGTATCTTAATTATGTCTCCGAGATACTTCTTATATTTGTATTTGTTCTTCATGAAACTTGTTGCATGTTGATTTTTCTCCTCGTGAAATTTGTAGATTTATTTTTCTCCTCGTGAAAGCGGTTTGTTCGTGGAACTTGTTGCGTGCTGATTTTGTTCGTGAAACTTAATTTATTTTAATATTTTTCTTCGTGAAACATGTTGTATGTTGATTTATTCTTTCGTGAACCTTAATTTACCGTGATATTTTCTTCATGAAACTTGTTGCCTGTTGGTTTTTCTTCGTGAAACATCCCGCATGCTGATTTCATTCGTGAAACTGTTTGCATGTGGATTATTTCTTCAAGAAACTTAATGTATCTTCATGTATGTGTTCGAGTAACTTGTTTAATTTTAATTTCTTCTAAATTTAGAAACTTATGGTAGGTTTTTTTTTAATTCTTTCGTGAAACTTAATTTATCACGATATTTTTCTTCGTAAAGCATGTTGGTTTTTTCTTCGTGAAATATTATGCATGTAGATTTTTCTTCGCGAAACTTGTTTCATATAGATTATTTCTTCAAGAAACTTGATGAATCTTGATTTATGTCTTCTAGAAACTTGTTATATTTTTATTTCTTCATCATGAAATTTCTTGAATGTTGATTTTTCTCTTCGTGAAACTTGTACATTGATTTTCTCCTCGTGAAACCGGTTTTATCCGTGGAACTTGTTGCGTGCTGATTTTTGCTTGTGAAACTTAATTTATCTTGATATTTTTGTTCGTAAAAAATGTTGTATGTTGATTCATTCTTTCGTGAAAATTAATTTACCATGATATTTTTGTTCGTGAAACTTGTTGCATGTTGATTTTCCTCGTGAGAAATGATGCTTGCTGATTTTTGTTCGTGAAAACTGGTGCAAGTGGATTATTTCTTCAAGAAACTTAATATATCTTGATTTATTTCTTTGAAATACTTACTATATTTATATATATTTCTTTCAAATTTGTTACATCTTATTTTTTCACTTCGTGAAACTTGTACATTGACTATTCTCCTCGTGAAACGGTTTTTGTTCGTGGAACTTGTTGCGTGCTGATTTTTGCTCGCTAAACATAATTTATCTTGATATTTTTCTTTGTGACACTTTTTTTTATGTTGATTTATTCTTTCGTGAAACTTGATTTACCATGATATTTTTCTTCGTGAAACTTGTTGCTTGTTCATTTTTCCTCGTGAAACATGATGCATGCTGATTTTTTGTTCGTAAAACTTGCTGCATGTGGATTATTTCTACACGAAACTTAATTAATCTTGATTTACGTCTTCGAGAAACCCGTTATATTTTTCATCTCTTCTTCATGAAATTTGTTGCATGTAGATTTGGGCTTCGTAAACTTGTACAACTTTTTTCTTACATGCTACTAGGTTAACCTCACCTAACCTAACCGACATAATATACACACTCTAGGTAAGGTTAGATGGTGAGCCATGGTGGCCGGTGTGTAGATTAGGTCGGTTAGGTTAACCTAACCTAGTAGCACGTAATTAAAATGGCGTACAAGTTGCAAGAAGAGAAAAATCAAAATTCAACAAGTTTCATGAAGAAGAAATAAAAAATATAACAAGTTTTTCGATAAAATAAATCCAATACATTAAGTTTCTTGTAGGAGTAATCCACATGCAGCAAGTTTCATGAACACAAATCCGCATGCATCATGTTTCACGAAGAAAAATAGCAACAAGCAACATGTTTCACGAAGAAAAATATCATGATAAATTAAGTTTCACGAAAGAATAAAAAATTATACACTAAGTTTCACAAAGAAAAATATCAAGACACATTAAAATTCAAGATAAAAATCAGCACGCAATAGGTTCCATGAACAAAACTGGTTTCACGTGGAGATAAATCAACGTATATATCTCACGAAGAGAAAAATCGACACGAAACAAGTTTTATAAAGAAGAAATAAAAATCTAACAAGCTTTTCGAAGACATACATCCAGATACATTAAGTTTCTTGCAGAAATAAACCACATGCAACAAGTTTTGCGTACAAGAACCAGGATGCATCCAGTTTCACGAAGAAAGAACCACATGCAACAAGTTTCACGAAGAAAAATATCATGATAAATTAATTTTCACAAAAGAATAAATCAACTTACAACAAATTTCACGAAGAAATATATCAAGATAAAACTAGCTTTTACCAACAAAAATCAGCACGCAACAAGTTCCAGGAACAAAACCCGTTTCACGAGGAGAAAAATCAATGTACAAGTTTCACCAAGAGAAAAATCAATATGCAACAAGTTTCATGATGAAGAAATAAAAATATAATAAGTTTTTCGAAGACATAAATCAAGATACATTTAGTTTCTTGAAGAAATAATCTACATGTAGCAAGTTTCACGAACAAAAATTAGCATGCATCATGTTTCACGTAGAAAAAAATCAACACGCAACAAGATTTACGAAAAAAATATCATGATAAATTAAGTTTAACAAAAGAATAAATCAACATTCAATATGTTTTACGAAGAAAAATATCAAGATAAATTAAGTTTCACAAGCAAAAATCAGCACGCAACAAGTTCCACGGATAAAACCGGTTTCACGAGGAGAAAAATCAATATACAAGTTTTACGAAGAAAAAAATCAGCACGCAACAAGTTTCATGAAAAAGAAATGAAAATATAAAAAGTTTCTCAAAGACATAAATCAAGATACATTAAGTTTCTTAAAGAAATAATTCACATGCAACATGTTTCACGAACAAAAATCAGCATGCATCATGTTTCACGAAGAAAAAACCAACATGGAGCAAGTTTCAAGAAGAAAACTATCGTGATATATTAAGCTTCACGAAAGAATAAAACAGCATACAATAAGTTTCACGAAGAAAAATATCAAGATAAACTAAGTTTCATTCCAAAAAACCGGCAAGCAACAGGTTCCACGGAGAAAACCAGTTTCACAAGGTGAAAAATCAATGTACATATCTCATGAAGAGAAAAATCGACATGTAACAAGTTTTATAAAGAAGAAATAAAAAATAACAAGTTTCTAGAAGACATAAATCAAGATACATTAAGTTTCTTGAAGGAATAATCCTCACACAACAAGTTTCCCGTACAAGAAGCAGCAAGCATCCAGTTTCACGAAGAAAAAACCAACATGCAACAAGTATCACTAATAAAAATATCAGGATACATCAATTTTCACGAAAGAACAAATGAACTTACAAAAAGTTTCACGAAGAAAAAACTCAAGATAAAATTAAGCTTCACGAACAGAAATCAGCGCGCAACAAGTTCCAGAAACAAAACCGGTTTCACGAGGAGAGAAATCAATGTACAAGTTTCACGAAGAGAAAAATCAAGATGCAACAAGTTTCTTGATAAAGAAATAAAAATATAACAAGTTTCTCCAAGACATAAATCAAGATAAATTAAACTTCTTTAAGAAATAATCTACATTCAGCAAGTTTTATAAACAAACATCAGCATGCATCATGTTTCACGAAGAAAAATATCATGACAAATTAAGTTTCACGAAAGAATATACGGACTAGCTTGAATTCCCCGGCTGTTCAGGAGCTGCAAATTACTCTTTGCTCGGAGATTGGTTAAAAAGTAACGTGAATTTGGATTTAAGATGCTGATAAAAAGGAAGGTGGCAAAACAAAGTGAACAGAGTCATTCTGCTAACATTTCCGTTTCAGACTCCTCTGTTTTGAATTCTTCAATGGAGCCAGAGAAAGTTGAAGAGATCAGTATAAGATAACTAGCTGACAATGTATCGACGATTTTAACAGTGGTACAGTCTAATTCGATATCGTTACATGTCCCGAGTTCTTCTGTAAAAGCCATAGAATCTAGTCTCGGTAGGCTAGAGGGGTCCTATAAAGAGCTGGCGGTATTGGCGCTGAGAATGAGTAAGACTGAAAAAGACACAAATACTGTAAAAAGTACAATATCCGCAATGCAGAAATATTGTGCCCAATTGTCAAAAGAGTTGAGTGGAGTATAGGTAAGCCTGATGAAAGTAGAAAGTAGGAAAAGGCAAAAGAACATTTGATTTGGAACATGGGAGTGAACGATGAAAAAGAAGCAAAAACGGGATTTGAGGAGTTAATAACGGATGGTATGGAAATGCACCTGGACTTCAGATATGATGTAAAATATATAAATAAAGGAAAATAAATTACACGGATGGAAAAAGAAAATTTGGAAAAAAATAATGATTTTTAAAAACGCGAAAGATTAAAAAACAAAATAGAAGTAATTTTTTGCGAAGGATTTCATAACTGATGAAGTTCTGCAGGCAGTGAGGGAGGCGAGGAAAAAGCCTTTAGCGAGAAAGAACATTTTAATTTAAAATGGCGTCAAGCCAGTGGATATTTGGGTAACAAGATCAATACCCCCAGCTTTATAAACCAGATTTGGATATGTTGATATCCCGCAGAAATTGCAAGTGAAACTCCAGGCAAAGAGGAGGTTAAGGCAGTGATTAAAATTTACTAAAAAGGATTGAAATGGGAACATAAAAACTATATGCTATACGATCAGCCATCTGGGCCAGGGACAAAAGTGAAGTTGGGGCTCGGGTTCTGGCAGTCGTTCGGCAGTAGATACATAGGATAAGTTGGGCCATGGATATAAAACGAACTTCAAAATAGTGCACCGGAACATTCAAGGGGTAAGCAGTGAAAAATGCGAACATTTATTAGCAAAACAAAAAGGAAAAATTGCTTGATTCAAGCAAGTTGATTCCCTTAATTTTTAATATAATTATTTTCAGTGATTTTTAATAGCACATCAGCTATTATGGAGGATTGGCTGTAGATCATTGCGTAAGGGGTGGGGCGCAAGATGCCTAAAATATAGCATTTCAATGCCCACTTCTCTAACTCTTCTCTTCATGATGGATGTGTGTGTGTGTGTGAGGGGGGGGTAGAATTAATTTCTCATCTCCCTTCATGTAGACTAAGCTGAAAACTAAGCTTTTTTAATGAAGCAGTCTTCTAGGTAATGTATGGTGTGTCTGTGGAATCAGCGGTGCCTGATGATGATAGACATTCTGTCGATGTTCTAGCTACATTGGCGAGCTTCAACATTCAAAATCTGATGGGATTGCGGGGTATGTGCGATTGAAAAAAGATGATGGTATGAAAAGACTTCAGATGCTACCCCTGAGCTGCACTGAGGGGCCAAGGTTCGACACCAGACTTTGACTGACGTTACTAACGACTTGCACATGCTTAACTATGTTCGCAAGCTAATTTCTCGACTTTTCAACAGATACTTGCAGAGCTGAGGAATGACTGGTTGAGTGCTCTTGATCTGATCGCTCTTAGGAATCGACGAATTTATTGTAGACTAAGATTGGCTGAGAAGTGTGCCACTTCGTCAAGCATTCGCTAGGCTGTGTATGGTTTCAGCGCGAAAAGATCTACATTGTCTATATAATCTATGTCCGTAAAGCTGATGTTTCTATCAACAACTAAACCTTCAAATATCCAGAAGGCGTGGTAAAGGATCCATTCGACACAGTAAGTGAAAAGAAACAGCGAGAGTATACAACTTTACTCCACACCTTCTTCTACATCAAACAAAGCTCTTTGCCATAGAATCTAATCTGAGATGCAAAAATTTAGTAATAGGCTTTCTGAATGTCAACAAATTATCAGGCCTCTTCTGATCAATACTCAATCTCCCTAAAACTCGGCTTCGTACGCCTAATTTTCATATTTAATGCTATTGCAAGTATTTTACATAATACGTGCACAAAAAAAGTAAACAAAGAAAACACAAAAAAAGTAAACGTTAATTCCCGTTAACTACTTATAAAGTGAAACCACTACTACTACTACTGCTACAACTGACAACTCACTGCAGCACCAAACCACCTGAGTCAACGCATCTGCGCACGCTCCTCCTACATTCCAATGTATTCAACTTTTCGCTCTTTACCCCACCAATGAAGTGCTAATTTCTCTTCTTATGACCTCTCCCAATCCGATTTCAGAACGACCTGCTTTTCACTTTGCCTAAGAAGGAAGGCCCAAAAGAGCAATTTCTAGCAATCTGTTCTACTTTACCCGTAATTAATTAAAAAAACTTTTTCCACAAAAAAGTTTCCAAAAAGGTAAATAATTCAATGAAACCAAAAAATAACAAAAATAGAATCAATAAATAAATGAAACCCAAAACGAACAGAAATTAAAATAAATAACAGAGTCAAACTCAAAACGATCAGAAATTTATATGAGTAGGGTTCAAAACCCCTATGCTTTCTAAAAGCCGGAATATAATTTGTACTTTACTGAAAAAAAAATTCAAATGAATGTAAATTGTCAGTTTAATATACATATACTGATATTTATTCCTTAAAATCTTAATTAATTTTTGATTTCTTAAAGTTATAAAAGTGAAAACATTTAAAGGAATTTTTTTCAGTAAAGTACAAATTATATTCTGGCTTTTAGAAAGCATAAGGGTTTTGAACCCTACTCATATTAATTTCTGCTCATTTTAAGTTTGATTCTGTTATTTATTTTAATTTCTGTTCGTCTTGGGTTTCATTTACTTATTGATACTGATTTGTTGTAGTTGTACGCTTGGTAGATTATCTGATTCTTTTTTCGTTCATTTTTGATTTAATAGATTTCTTTACTTCTTTCTTGGAAAACTTATTTTGTGGAAAAAGTTTTTTTTCTAATTAATTTCTGTTCATTTTATACTGACATAGTCTTTTTCAGGGAAAGAGAAAATAATTGTTTGAATCTTTCTGGTTTTCCTTTAAGAATTTATAGTTTGGCCTGCTGTTTATATGCTGGAGAAACTTTTCAAGCAATTTTTACCAACATAAACTCATGACATTGAAAATCACGACACAAAAATCAAAACCAAAAAGCCATTCTGTTCGAAATAGTTGAGCCTTATATTAAAAAGAGCGTCTTGTCATGGAACGTAAATGGTAGTCTCAGTGCAAAAATCACCGTGGCGGAACAACTTTGCCTTACTAAAGAAATCATATGCGTACAGGAACATTTTCTCTCTGCCGATAATATGAAACTACTGGATATAGTGCCATCACATGTGCTCCACTTTGTACCCGCTAAAAGGCCCAGAAAACGAGGCCGCCCCTCAGGTGGACTTGCTACAATAATAGATAGACATACTAACTCCGAACTGTTTGCAAAATCTGACCATTTCCTTGCAGTTAAAGTGGGTGATGCTGTCATTGTTAATGTATACCTGCCGACAGACTACAGAGACGAAAATTCTGAAACGGAGTTCGGAAAATTGGGTAAATGTTTGAGTAAAATCAGAACCTCGCACCTCCATTGTGTTCTGCTGGGGGACTTTAATTGTGACCTATTGAAAAGTGATAATCCACGTACGGCTCTGCTCCTTAGCCTGATTCTAAATGAAAGTGCTCTCTTACCAGAATCTGCTGATTTCAGATGTATACATCCCTCAGGATCAGTGTCAAACCTTGATCATGTGCTTGTTTCCGGTGGTATTGCCAGTCGTGCAGTAAGTGTAAGCGTACTTAATGATTTTGTAGTATCTGACCATTTGCCGTTGTCTTTCAGTATTATGGCTCCATTTAACCGTGCACGGGTAATCCAAGATTCTAAGTGGCGTACTGTGGTAAAATGGAATAAGATTGATATACCCCAGTACCAGCATTGTATTGATAATATTCCCGCGAAGATAAAAATACCATTTGAGCTTCTCCAGAATTCGGTTCCGTCTTCAATTAATGAAAATCGTATTAAGTTAAATATATATGCGTCACTTATTTCACATGCTTTATAACAAGCAGAAAAGCAGTTTGTCCCTCGCACTAAAGTACGAGTCGGATCCCAAGTGAAGGGCTGGTTCCAGAATTCTTTACTTGTTGAGGCTTGTAATAGGGCCAAATTCTGGCTAAGTATCTGGATAGATTGCGATCGTCCCAGAACTGGTATCGTAAACCAGATCAGTTTATCCACCAAACGCCGTTTTTCAAAAGAGCTAGATAAACATAGAGCTACTATTCGTTCCAATTTTTCTGAAAATTTTTTTAATAACCCAGGACTTTTGTGGAAAAATTTAACACATAAACAAAAACAAAAGCCAAACCAGTCATTTAATATCCCTCCCGAACTATGGGAACAACATTTCTCCAGAGAGTTTTCAGAACCAGATCCACTAATAGAAAATCCCTCCAAAGTTACACTCGAAAAGATACTTTCGATAGGGGACAAATCAATGTTTACTGTATCAGTTTCGGATGTTTATAATATAATTCGCAAAATTAAGAAACCTTTTTCAAGAGGTACAGATCACGTTTGCGCCAAACACCTCCTATATGGAACCCCTTTTCTTTTTTCCCACCTTGCCCTACTTTTCCAAATGGTGTTTACAAAAGGAATAGTTCGTGGCTCGTTTTCAACTGGCCGTCTTACTCTTGTCCCTAAAAAAAATAAACCCCTAAATGAGTGCTCATCATATCGGCCAATAACGGTAGCTACAAATTTTTGTAAAATTTTTGAGAAGTTGACAATGCCTGAGCTGGTTGATAAATGCTGTATGCCCCCACACCAATTTGGGTTCCAGAAAGGAATAGGGTGGGCTCATGCTCTAACGGCGCTGTCGTCGGTCTTGATTGATGCTGATAAATCTGGAGAGCCGCTTATTTTAGGGAGCCATGATGTCAGTCGTGCTTTTGATTCGATAATTCACGCGCATATCCTCACTGAATTGTATAAACGCGGGGTCAGTACCTGTATTATTCGTGCTTTGTATGATATGTATAATCATTTAAATGTCATTGTTAATCTGCCTCATGGAATAATTACAAAGATAACCATACCTGTTCGTCGCGGAGTAAGGCAAGGCGCCCTTACACCCCCAATTGTGTTTAACAACTGTATTCTCGACGCACAATCTCAAGCAGCTTCTTCCTGTATTTTAGAAGGGATAGATGTGTCTCTTATTGCTTATGCGGACGATGTCTTTAACCCCAGCCGAACGGTACTGGCGTTTGAGAAAAATTTTTCCATTTTGAGTCGAGAGTATTCAAAATAAATCTTAAATTTAACGCTGAAAAGTCAGAAGTGGTACTATTCAATTGGGGCCCAGTTCCCGAAGGATTTAATATTGATCTTAATGGAGTATTGGTTGCTCCTAAATTTGAAATGAATTATCTTGGCCTCCCAATCGGTAACTCCCTTAAAGCAACTAAAAAGCTTCTCATTGACCATTTCCAGCGCCGGACGTCCAGTGCCTACGGTGGCATAGTTTCCAATAAACTTCGTTTTAATCGCCAGCTGCTAGCTAAATTATATAACTCATATGCGCTCCCGAATTTTTTTATACCTTGCACCTTTTTGGCATACCTTTTCGGCCACGGAATCAACGCAACTCCGACGAATTTATTACCGGTATGCTAAATATCTTCTCAGCCTCCCCCCCCCCTGGGCAAGTAATTCTTGGGTCAATAGGAAATACGGTTTAATTGACCCCAATGCTGCTATCGGCAGATGCATTGCAGCTTACAATAGGGGAATAAATGGACACCCATGGTGTTCCATTTTAAAACAATAGGTCCTTCACGTTTACTGTTTTTGTGTTTGTTATATATACTGTATGATTGTTTGGTTTATTATTATGCTTGTATGCTTGTTCCATAAGTTTTATCCTTGTTTTATTCGTGCTTGTCTATGTGCTTGTTATATTGGCTTGTGCTGTCATTTTCTGGTTTATTACTATGCTTGTGCGATTGTTCTATGAGTTTTAATTTCGTTTTATTTGTCATTATCCGTCTTTTTCTTTTGCTTTTTCTTTTCTTCTTCTTTTTTTCTTTTTTTTATACTCCGTTTCATCATTGTATTTCAACGGGTTATAAATAAATTCAATTCAATTTAAATAGTAGTGTTTAATTAATAGTAGTTGACCTGATAAATAAAAGTTAATACCATTCCCAAAAAATTATAACTATGCTCTTTCACAGCCTGGATACAATCACACTCTTTTGATTTAGCAAAATTTTAAGAACAGAAGTATTAATAGAAATAGCCCCGAAAATTTTAACTTAATACCGTCAGTCGTTCTTGGTATATTGCTGAGATGTCTTATTGACAACCAGCATACAAGCAGTGTGTTTTGATTTAATTTTAAACCAACATTTATTTTTTAAGTATAATGGCCAAATTGCATAACTGTAAGGGTTGGCCTACCCAATAACCCTAGAGATATGGTTACTAGACCATTCAGCTATGCTGAACAAAATGGCTGTCTTAAAATTTTGATCGGAAGTGTCTGGAAAATTATTAGCTAAAGAAGAGGGCTGATTGCCCTCCAATCATTTTTTAATCTTCAAAGGGCACTATAACTTTTAATTTTCATTCAAATTAGCTCCTTTAAAACATCGATGATATTACTAGCCATGATAGAGCATCGCTGTCTATGTCCTAATAATGCCTTTTAATACCTGCATGCATATAGGTTTTTCGTTTAATTGAAACTCCCCCTAAACGTTCCCTAAAAGTTTCAACTTAATGCCATTAGTATCGTTAGGTACAGTTACCGTAGAAGCAGCATTAAATGAATAAACACAGTGTCTTCTGACTAGCTCAAAATCCACAACCTATGAAGGTATGAAGGTGAAATTTTCAGAAGATATTTCTGTTGTACGGATGACAACCTGCCATCCGTATGCAGGTTGTCAAAAGGGCATATAAACAATATCTTAGGAACAGTGTGAAATTAAAACTTACAACGCTTGTTATGGGGGATGTTGAACTACCCAAAAGATAATATTTGCATCATAATACTAATGCTTCTACTCCTACAAATACTGCTACTATTGCTATTACTACTTGACCTCCATCACTATTGACTCTTAAAAGGGAACTAGAACTTCAAATTTCAACCAAAAGAGCCAACTCTAAAGCTTATACATCCATCCCTTACATAAGAACCTTAAATGCCCCAGGGGCATAACTTACAACATTCGCCCTTAGGCTCTGGGGGTTTGTATCAACCTCAAAAGCATTGTTATATGATACTTGGACTATTTTAAATAAAAGGCATGTCTCAAAATATCTATTGGATACATCTCAGGAAAAAACGACGCGTTTGTGTGTGTGTGGGGTAGCTGCGCTCTGATTACTTTCACTCTTAAAAAGGGCACTAGAACTTATGATTACCAATCCAATGAGTCCTCTCCAAAGCATATACGGCCAACCTTTTTATAAGAACCACATATGCCCCATGGGCATAACTTACAACTCTTTCCCCGAGAGCAGTAGGGTGGGGGGAAGGGGTGTCTTCCTTACAGATATAATTTCGGAAACCTTCAACTACGATAAATAAAATTATTACCTCCAAATTTTGATTGGAGGTATTAAGGCAAATGCTGAGAGTGGGGGGAGGGGGGCTGTTTGCTCTCAAATCACTTTGAACCTTAAATAGGTCACTATAACTTTCAATTTCAAATCAAATAAGCCTTATCTGATGTTTATACGACCGCCCATTCAATAAAAGCCTTATATGCCTTCACAAAATAACTTACAACCCTATCCCCAGGGCGCTGGGGGGTCAGTTGCGTTTGGTAAAAGGAGGGCTGTAGAAGAGGGGGGAGGGGGGCTAAATACCGTCCATCAATTTTGACACTTAAAAAGGAACTAGAACTTCCAATTTTCAACCAAATGAGCCTCTTCGAAAGTTAGACAACCATCTCTTCCATAAAAACCTTAAATACCCCCTGGGCATAACCTCCAACCCTTGCCCCTGATATCTGGGGTTTGTTTCAACCCTAAAAACCTTGTTATATGATACAATTTCTGTTAGATGCATTTCGGGACAGTATGACGTGTTTGAGGGGGGGGAGGGGTAGCTGCCCTCTGATCACTTTGACTCTGAAAAAGAGCACTAGAGCGTTTGATTACCAATCCAACGGCTATGTCAAAATTTTTATTGGAAGTGTTTGGAGAATGATGGGCGTGGGGTCATTTGCCCTCTGATGACTCTTGACTTTAAAGTTTTGACTTTCAGGAAATCAGGCGCATTTCAAGGGTGATAGGTTTATTTTGTGATTCTAAATAGCAAGACATTTTCATTTTTAAACGAAGAAGGATTAATTTTATCTCCATAAGTATTTTTTTTAGAAAATGTTTCTCTAAAACCAATTGAAGCAATCTAACCTTTTAGTAAAATATGATTAAAGTTTTCATTACCATTATAATTGAAAAGTTAACTTAAAATTAGTTCTTTATAATTGGTATTATTAGTGAAAATAATTGCTATTCTGTACTGTCCTGAATACAACATTTACACTGATTTCAATTATTTAGTTAGAATTTTCGATGAGTAGTTATTTTCTTTTTATTATTTAAGTATGTCGGCACAAAATTTGTGAAACTTTTTAAGAGCAAACTCCTACTCAGTCAGGATATTCTGATCGATTTTCGCTTGCCAAACATGGAAAATTCGTTCTGAGTCAATAATTCGCATGCGTCTACGATCTTCGGATCCTGATAGAAATTGTCTTGAAGTTTCTTTTACGCAAGTAATTTTTCTATTTATATTGACGACTTTTACAATACATTATATTATAATCAAAAAATTGGCTTGAGAATGAGTTACCAGGAATAAAACTAACAACTTCTAATTACTATTAATTAATAACTATAAAGCAAAATCATTTAGATTTTATTTGCGTTTTGATTCAGCTCTTACTGGTAATTTCAACTATCTAATGAATACTTATCTCCATCTAATTCTATCTATCTAAAGCAAAATAAAAATTATTTTTAATTGTTTTAAGCAGCGTTACCACTCGGTTCAGTCCAAGTATTTCGGTCAGTTTTTTGACTTTTCGATCGGAATCGACAAATTCACTTGCATCAGCAAAACTCGGATTATGTAAGAAATAGTATTAAAGCTTTTTTTTGATGCCTCCCGGTCTTATTTATATATTATAAATAATACTTATTTTTATATTATCCGGTCTTAATTTCATTTATTTATATTCATAATTTGCACGTTGAATTAGTGCTGTAATCTGAAAACTAGCAAGAAAATTAGTTACCAAAAATAAAGCTAATTATTTCATAATTGATACTACTTAAAAGTATAAAAGTAAATCATTTACCTATATAATTTGTCTTTTAATTCAGTTCTTAACACTCATTTGAAATATCTAATTAGAACATACTTTTTTTTCTACGAATAACCAATAAACATTTTTTTTAGGTGCGTTGCTTCAAATTCAAGCGAGTTACCACTCGTATCCCGTCAAATTTTCAGTTAATTTTTGCATGCGAATCATCAAATATTAAACACAAATCTACAATTTTGTTAAATCTGTGAAGCTAAAATGATGTAAGAAACGGTCTTAAAGTTTTTTCTTTATGAGCATAATTTTGATTTATTTCCATTCTCAATTTTATAATACAGTGGTATTGTACATGAAAAATTCCTTGAGTACGAAAAATAAAGTTGAAGTTTCAACAAAAATTCTTATTTAATTAGCATTAAGTATAATTTCGTGTGCCAAATTAACCTATAATAAAAAAGGAATATAATGGAATTTAAATTTGAACTTGGGCACAGCTGGGATAGGAAAATTTCAACGATAGATTGAGAATAAAATGACTTAACACGCTAAGTCATTCCTAAGATATTACTGAACCCCCCCCCTGAGACAACATGTTTGCACATAGTTTGTATTAATTTAGTTCAACTTTCCCGTCAATATTTCCTGAAAATTTCACCTTAATACCCTTAGCTTAGTAGCAGTCACAATAGAAGTAGTAGTTGTAGTGAAGCTGGTAGTAGTAGCAGTAAAAGAAGCGTGCAAATATTGCCGTTTCGTCGATTGACCATTCCCTGAAAGTTCCAACGTAATACCCTGAGCCTTTCCTGAGATACGCCCTTTTGACAACCTGCATGCACAGAGTATGTTTTGATTTGGTTCAATATTCCCCTAAATGTGCCCTAGAATTTTTACCTTCATACCCTTAGCCTTAGTGGTAGTAGAAGTCATGGTAGTAATAGTTGTATTTGTAGTAACAGTAGTAGCAGGAGTGGTATGTCCATACTGCCTTTTGGTCAATGGAACATCCTAAGTTATTACTGATGTGCCCTTTTCATTCCAATATTATTGATTCAGACACCGCAAATAATTTCAGCTGTATTCAGTTCACAGTTTTCTTGGTGTTTGTATGAGTTTACTTCCTTGAATTTCAGTGCTAACTCTCCACTACTAATTCCAACTATGGAAATTGTCGTTTTAAAACCGCTAAGCAACTGGAAACTTACAGACGTAAAGAGGTCTATGGTAAGTGTTAAACTTGTATGATGATTTCCAATTCTGGGAAGGGAGGGGAGGGACTAGAGCCTCCCCCTTACCACGCCACTGACAAGGAAAAAGCTCAACCCGCAGTAGATTTTAAATATTCAGTATTTTAGGGTGGGGTTCAAATGAAGCTGGTAAGTCATTCCCCTCCCCCAGTATCCCTAGAAAGAGATTTCACGCCTGCTAGAATTCACAATATTAGACCCTCCCAGTTTAGCTAGTGAGTATTTACCTTTAAAGGCCCCAACTATTTGCTTCATTTTTAAGCACGTCTATTACCCTGCGTTCAGTATTGTAAGTACGTAGCTGTAAATATGTAATTGTACGTACGTAATGTAGGTACGTAAGTGTAAGTACGCAATTGTAAGTACGTAATTGTAAATACTTATAGAATAAGTGCAATTATTATGCTCTATTTAACGCTGTCTAGATAGCAAAAATAATTTTACGAGAAAAATTCGAGAATTAAAAGAAATGACCAAAGTCTAATGGCCTAATATAACGAAAAAAGTTGAAATGAAAAAAAAATAATTAAGAGTAAAAAATGTTGGAGCTTAATAGCACCTTCTAAGAAAGGTTCTCACAGGAAATATTTTGATTTATCCTGATAGAAAAATACAGTGAAACCTATTTTTATCTAGAAACAAACAAATAGCAGCTTCTAGAGTTCTAACAGACATATAATTAACTTAATAGGTTCCAATCGCCGCTACTGAACGCAATACATTAGTTGTAATTGCCTACTGAACAGACAAAATTAAAAAAGTTAATTGTAACAAGCTTATTAAAAATGGGAACTTAAGATCAAAATTAATTAAGTCTCCTTCTGATTCTTGTTCGTTCGAATTTTAATGGAGACACTTTCGCAAAATCTCATCACCGGAATCACATTCCTGGCCCCAACTGAGTTCGAGCTTCGAGTCCCATATTCCTAATTTCTAAAATAATTACACGAAAATATCCTATGTAACAAACTAACTCGTTAGCATAATATTATCACTGGTGAAAGGCTAAAAGACCGGGAAAACTAGATAGAAAGGAATTCAGTGCATAAAAGAAAGTCGAGAGGGAGAAAAGAGAGAGAAGGAAAGAAAGAGAAGGGAAGAGAGAGAGAGAGAAAAAAAAGAAAGAGAAAGGAAGATAGAGAGAGAGGAGAAAGTGATTATAGGCGCGCAATTAAAACTATGGAAATATGAAACAAAAAATATATTCAAACAACAGCAAGGCCAGAGACATGAGTAATGTCATGATAAACCTCAATAAAACTAGACAAAAGATTTTATTACTTTTATTCTTGTCCATCTGGTTTGCCCCTAGCTGTATCCTTATTTCCCTCCCCTTCATATCCCCAAGCTATTCCAGATTGACCTTGAATAGCACTTGTTACAGGGGTTTGCCCTAGCATTGGCTCTAGTCCTTTCCACGTTCTAGATATTAAATAGTCACTAGCACTTCCTGTGGACACTACATAATTATCACGGATGGTTAAATTTTGTGACACACTGTGATCAGGCGATTTTCCTTCTATTCCAATAGTCCTCATTTTGCCAGTAACAAGAGACAAATCCGAGTAAGGTTCAGAGATGGAGGTGGAATCAACATATTTAGCAGCACCTAAAAGGCAAAATATGTGATTAAATGTCTTGGAGGATAAATTGATAGCTCCCAAAGCAAATACACTGGAGCAAATTGAAATAGTTTGATTTGAGGACAGTTTAGTAATTATCTATAGTAAGAAACAGCTGATGCTTTTTGTGTTTGCTCAATGTGCTCGGAAGTATGATTCAAAATCTCAATCATTTCTTAGTTCTATGACTATCTAACTTAGTTCTGCCCTAGGATGGACAATAGAATATCTATCAATAAGTGAAAATGACATCATTTTTATACAGATCCTGAAAAAGGCTTATGGCAGCTTCGCCTCTCACTCAGACTATTTGTCTTGGGTTTTTTTTAACTAGCCATGGTTTAAATTAAAATCAAGTTACCATCAAGCCATAGCTAACTGAAGAAAAAGCCAAGACAGATAGTCTGAATGAGAGACAAAGCTGGCATAAGCCTTTTTCAGGATTGTATAAAAATGATGTCATTTTCACTTATTGATAGATATTCTATCGTCAATCCATCCATCCTAGGGCAGAACTAAGGTCGTAGAACCAGTCATAGAACCAGGGGCGTCCCGAGGGGGGGGGAATTGAAAATGCAAGAAATTGGAAGTGAAAATACAAATAATATACAAATTATAGAACCAGGGACGTCCCGAGGGGGGGGGGGGGAATTGAAAATGCAAGAAATTGAAAATGCAAATAATATACCGTTTCTAGATGGGTTAATTAATCGTAACAGTGATAAATTAGATTTTACTATTTACAGAAAGCCCACACAAAACAATAGATATCTTCATTTTAAATCTAATCACCCCCCACAAGTAAAAAGAGGTGTGGCTCCTCTAGTGGATCATGTCCTGAACATTTGTTCTGAGTCTTATGTCGACACAGAATTGAATTTTATCACAGATGTACCTTCTGGAAATGGCTATCCCATTCCTATTATTAATAATATAATCAGCCGTAGAATAAAAAGACACTTACTTAAAATCAAATATTATTTATCATGTGAAGCTCCTAGTGAACATTTAAATACAATCTACCTTCCGTACATTCAGAAAATTCATAGGAATTTAAAATAAGTTTGCACACGAAATAACATGCATGGGTTCGAGTCCTGGTGGCACTGGTTATTTGGTTTGGAACGGGGGTCAATGGTGTGACCCTGTAAGCTCAGCCAGAGTCGACCCAGCTCCAAATGGGTACCTGGAAAAATCAGCGGGAAAAATACGAGAAGCGTCGGATGACTTGCCCCCAACCACGCATTGCGTTCCTGGCCGAAGGCATTGAATCAGGAGATCGGAACCTGCGCAACGCAGACCTGAAACAGGATTTATAATTCTTTTGATGCTGCTAAAAGCAGCCATGTTTTTGAAAACCCCAGCCATGAAATACTTTTTGAAAACACCTCCCTCATTAGCAATGATTTGGGAATTAAGCAAGTTGTACGTGAGGCAATCGAAATTCAACTTAAGCAAAACAATAATGCTTATTTAAATAGGGATTTGTGGGAATATTCATTCAATGCTTTATACAAAAATTTAATTAAAAACGACTTAGTAAATTATATATAAAAAAAATGATCACCAATACCGATGAATCAGCTACAAAAAGACCTTTTAGGTTAGCCACCGAAAAGGCAAAATTAGCATTACAAACATGTTCTTAATTTGTACCTTAATGAATTGCCTCGTTTCGTATGGTATCATCTTCAGTCCTGGTTGAACGTCGTTGAAGTAATTATTATGGGACTGTTTTAATTTTCCAATTTTAGTTTTAAAGATTCCATTTTGTTGTAAGTTGTATTTTATTTACATATGTAACTTGCTGAGGACGGCTCTTAGATACAGAGCCGAAATATTCTCAAGGTTAATTTATATATGTAGCTTGCTGAGGACGGCTCTTAGATACAGAACCGAAATATTCTCAAGGTTTATTTATATATGTAGCTTGCTGAGGACGGCTCTTTGATATAGAGCTGAAATATTCAGCTGAGAAATACAAGAGCTGAGTTTTTATTCAGCGCTCGTCTGATGAACATCGCCTCGGGGAGCGTTGCTTGCAAGTGATATACGAAAAAGAATTTAGACTCTTGTGATAATGACTCTGGACTGGTATTTATATATGATCATTGATCGTGATTTGGATTATTGAAGCAGGAATACGTAAGGAGTGTGTGTATGTCTTGAAATTTAAATCTGTAATAGAGGATTTTTATTTATATATTTTTTCATACGGATAACCTTGAAACCAGATACTTAACTATGCAATTGGTATTTAATGTGACATTTCGGAAATAAGTATGAATCATTTCACTGAATGAAAATCAGTTTTCATTCAGCGTTGCTTGCAAGTGAAATAGGAAATAGAATTTAGACTCTTGTGATAATGACTCTGGATTGTTATTTATATATAATTATTGATCGTGATTTGGATTACTGAAGCAGGAATACGTAAGCAGTGTGTGGGAAGACTGAAATTTTTGAAAAATGTATAACTCAAACGGAGCGACTATAGCTTTAACTGAGGCTATGCCTGAGGGTACAGCCAGTGCTCAGTTTTTACAGGAAATTAATTTCAAGCTAGATCTGGTACCACGATTAATTGAGGCTACTGAAAAGACTTTGCCAGAAGTTTTAGTAAAGGTTACATCAGTTGAAGGCCAGTTTTCTTCTTTGAACCAAAAACTATCTGACAATGCCAAAGCTTGTGAAGAGATGAAAGGAGAAATTGAGATGCTTCGGAAGAATTTACGAGCAGCTACCATGCGGGCTGACGCATTTGGCGAAGAACTTAGAAGATGTAACGTTGTCTTATATAACTTCGAACCTATTAATCCTGCTATATATACGCTGAAGCAAGAAATAATTATGGTTCTTAATAAGTGTATACCAGATTTAAATCTGAACCGTTGTGACGTCAAAGACGTGTTCGGAATGCGTGCGGGACCAGTCTTACTAAAGATGAACTCTGTTGAATTTCGCGGGTTAATTCTTAAGTCTAATCCCCTTTTGAAGAGGAATGGACTGTTGGCTGCCCCTGATTATAGTGCCAGGCAAAGTGAAGCCCGTAAAAACCTTAAACCAGTCTAGAGTACGATTTGTCGAAACACCACCAAGCTAGGTTTAGGGGAGAAAAGTTATACATCAACGGCAGAGTGTTTGTTTATGACTTTCCTTCGGAATGTGTTAAGGAAGTAACCACCAGCTCCAGTGAAGTGAATAAACAGGGGCCTCCTCGAAAAGGGTCAGCAGAAACAAGAGAAGTCCAACTAGCTAAAGAACCGGCTAGCGAAAAAATGGACATTTCCGTTGCTGGCAGACTGGTGTCTGAAAGCTCTGAGAGTGATAGTCAAGCCGAGAGTGATATCAAGACGGTGATCAAATTTAATATACGTGATCCGAAACTGCATTCCTCGAAGGGTGCTCCGCGTCTTGTCCGGAATTCTCCAATAGTTGCGAAAAATACTGAAAAGCGAAAAGCCTGGGAGGTCATAAGCCCGGATGATCAAAATCGTATTGATGCCCGTAATGTTGCAAGAAAAGACTCTAGATCTGGTGTCGGAGGAGCTAACTACAGAGGTTAGTCGAGGAGCTCCAGAGCTGCGTCATCAAAAGATTATTATAGACTTTCATACTAACCTGATGAGCCAGAAACACCCTTTGTCCTGCCTACACATGATCAGCTTGTTCAAAGTGAATAGGGACAGTGTGGCCATGTTCACCCTATGCGTGTAATCACATGGAATGTCCAGGGTGAGAGAAATAAGGTTGAACAAGTACTGAAGGACCTAGGTGGTGTTGATATTATTGCTCTTGTGGAGTCGTGGCATAGTGACGACACAGTGCCTTATTTTGAAGGATACTGGGTAGAAAATGTTGCGCGTAAACCAGCAAAGAATATGAGATATTATGGAGGTATTTTGCTGTTAATTAAGCAAGGTCGTTTCCGTAAACATTCTCGAATTTCTAGTGTATCGGCGAAGATTATATGGGTTCGGCTTCATCTTGTTAGTGGTAAAAGTTTGATTTTAGGTGCCGTGTATATTGCCCCCCAGAATAGTTCGTATGTAGTAGAAGTGACATGGGATTTATTAGAGGAGGAGCTTAGGCAATTGCGATCACGTTTTGATAAGGATTATTTTTTGGTGGTGGGGGACTTTAATGCTTATACTGGAATATGTAAGGAGATTAATCAAGTTTCATTTGTTGATACGCCGGACCTGATACCTGATATTTATAAGACATCTAGAAGGAGCAAAGATATTGAAAGAAGGGTTAATTGTTGGGGTAAAAGCCTTCTGGAACTGTGTTCAGATAATGCATTAGTGATTGGAAATGGAAGATTTGGGAAGGATGGGGAGGAGGGTGAGTTTACCTGTCTGTCGGGGACAAACCCTAGTGTAATTGATTATGTTTACGGTTTAAGGAAAGGAGAAGGGAATATAATAGGCTAAAACAGAGGAAAAAATGGGAGAAAATTAGAGTGGAACAGAAAGAGATAGAGAAGGCTTACATGGTAGGGGATACAAAGCAATTTTGGTCAGGAATAAGGCAGGAGAACAGAGAAGGAAAACGCCAATTACAAATCCCTGAAGCTGATACTCGGCCTAGTTTTCTTGAGAGTATACATGAAGATTCTAGTGGCCTTGATAGTGAAGAATCAATTGTTGCTCCGCAGTTTCCAACGAAAGAAAAAGATTATGAGTTGGTGAAGGAGGTAACCTCAGATGAAGTTAGGAAAGTAGTTAAGAAGATGAAGGGAGGATCAGGGCCAGGAAAAGATGGTATACCAGCAGTTTTGTTAAAGAGGTTTCTTGGTGTTTTTTTGCTAGTTTTAGTGAATATTTTAAATAGAATTATAAGTAGTGGTGTATGGCCTTCCCTATGGAAAGTACCGATTATGGTACCTCTATTTAAGAAAGGTAGTCCTAGTGATCATGATAGCTATAGGTTGATAGCATTAGCGCCTGCATTTAGTAAAATTTTAGAAAAGATTTTGGACAATCGGTTGAATGAATGGTTGAAGGGTTGTTGGGTAATTAAAGAGGAGCAGGGGGGTTTCAGGAAAGGGTATAGTACGTCGGATAGAGCATTTGTGTTAAGTGCACTGATAGAAAAGTATGGATCAGGTAGAAAAAGCTGTATGTTGCGTTTCTAGACTTAAGAAAGGCATTCGACAATGTAGATAGAGCTCTCCTTGAAAAGTGTTTAAGAGATGTAGGTCTACCTTTAAGTTTTATTCGTTTATTTGTTGGTATGTATTCTGGGACTAAGTCTATGATCAGGGCTGCAGGTTCGGGATTTTCCAGGCTATTTGACCTTAAGAAAGGAGTGAAGCAGGGCAGCGCCATATCCCCGAGACTGTTCGGTTTGTTTTTGAATGATATGGGGGAGTCTCTGGGGAAAAAAAATGCGCTCCAAAGCTGTGTCTTGGAAAAATTAATTTTTCGGTGTTATTATTTGCGGATGATACTGCATTGGTGGCGAAGTCGGCAAGGGAGCTTCAGATATTACTTGATTTAATTGAGGAATATTTACAAATGAAAAAATTACAGCTTAATGTTATGAAACTAAAGTGGTTGTTTTCAGTAAAAGGAATGAAAAAAATAGATAATATATTTGTATTTGGAGGACAACAAATAGAAGTAGTTGAAAAAATAAAGTAAATAAAGTATGGTTATATTTTCCAAAGTAATGGTGGATGGAGTTCTCAAATTAAAGAAGTGTTAAATAGGGGAAGAGCACAACATTTTCACTTTTCAGGAATAAAATTAGTGGAATAAAGAATTTGTCTTTGCATAAGGGCTTTTTTTTTATCTAAGATTATGCCGATTCTCCATTACGGGGAAGAGATCTAGGGACATGAGAACGCTGCCCAGTTAGAAAGCGTTCAGCTAGATTATTTTAAGAGATTGTACGGGTTGCATAGAATGACCCATACCCAGTCTCTTAAAGGAGACCTTGGACTGTGGTTTCTTAAAAGTTATAAGACAGTCCAAATGATAAAATTTTGGCTAAGGGTTGTACAGTTACCCAGTGATAGGCTACTGAAGGCTGCATATGATGAGTTACTTCATCTACATATGAAAAGATCTTGGCCTTTTAAAGTTAAAGAGGTACTGGATAAGACAGGTTTTTCTTTCGCATGGAATGATGGCCTTGGACCAACTAGTCAACAATTACAGTTGGACAAGGAAATCAAGCGGGTGCTGGAGGATCAGACGATACAGAAATGGGGTGAGGAGATTAAGAATTCGGAACCTTTAAGGTATTATAATGAGGTTACGATAATTTATGGTCAGGAATTTTACTTTAAGTTAAATTTACCGTCAAGATACCTTACATATTGGATGCAGCTACGATCTAATTGCCTTCCGATTCGTTCGAGATTGAAAGTTTTTGAAAGGAGGAAAAGTGTCCCGGCCGGCAGGTTTGCTTGCCCTCTTTGCCAAGAAGAGGAGGAGAATTTGGAGCATTGTCTGAGTCGTTGTCGAGGTCTTTTGGGGGTAAGGGAAAATTTATTTGGGAATGATGGAGTGCTGCTTCCTGATGCCTTGAAAAGTACGTGGTCAGACTTTATTTGTCTAGTGGGAAGATATCTTGATGAGTTTTTTTGCAAAAAGAAGAGAGTAGTTGTTATTTTTTTTATTATTATTGCGTTGAGTGCTGAAATTTGTTAATCTTGTATGTTATTTGTGTACATGGCCACATTTTGGCTTGAAATACACGTTATCTTATCCTATCTTATTCTCAAGGTTTACAATTCCATGTAAGATATCCAAATGAAACTCTGTCACAGAAACACAATTGTGGCCCACCTGTCGTGGCAACGATATGCTAGTCTCGAAGCAGTGTGACAGGATTTTTGAAGCCTTAGCTTAATCATAAGATTCCTTGAAGGAATGCTTATTATTGGATACTGGCTCACAGAATACTGCTTCTCTACATACAAGTCCATCCTTGATTACTATATATTGTTTAGAAGCTGTAAAAAAAGAATAAAATATAATACATGTTTAAACAGAGATAGCAACAATAAGAATAATATGATAATTTACAAAATTAGATTTTGTAATAAAGAACCTCTGATATCCCCCCCTCCCCCCCCCGTCAGTGCAAAAAACATACGTAACAGAATAAATACGCCTGTCAAAATAAAATCGAGTTTAGACTTTATATTTTGTTTTGCGAATTCTTATTTTTTAATTTATAGTTTCCTTCTTTGACAGAAGGTGGCTGAGTGGAGGTCTTGTTCTATTTTCCGGTTTTAGCGAGCAAAATTACTTTTTGTTTATATGTTCTAGCTTTTTTACATAACAAATAAACAATTTAGATACCTGGCAGAAGTTCTCTAAAGTCTGTCACATAGTCTCCGGTCCATTCTCTCGCTTGATTTAACGCAACTTCAATCTCAAATGGCTGCAGGATTGGTTTAAAAAAATCCTTTGAATCTAACATAGAATTCTCAGGACAAGCAACTAGTACAAAAACGTCAATTTCCGGAAAATTTGCAAGTTTGGCTGGATTCACACGACCAACAGCAAATATATACGATTTTTTGCCAGCTTTTCGTATCAATTCCTTCAAATGATTAATTGCTTGCAAGTAGTCAGCCACTGCAAGCGTCCCAACTAGAATTCCGATCCTTTCCGCGTCGCGTGCTCGTTCGATTAAATAATATCGTCTCATCAGGACTTTGTTTACATTTAATGTTTCTAAACGTGCAGTCTTTCTCTTAGGAGAATACGTCATCAACTGACATTTATTGAAAGTAATTAGTAAGTTGTTTAAAGTGAGTCCTTCCTCTCCTATATAAAACACTAGATATTCTTCAAGGGGGGCGTTTAGGACAAATTTCCGTCCACATTTATGGACTTCACAGGGGGGCAATTCTCTATTTGATTTGGGAAAGTCCAGCTGAGAGACAACGAGGTTTGAATATTCTTTGCACATTTGAGATTCTAGTTCAGCTGAAAAAATAATAAGATTAAAGCCTAGATTAAAAGAAGAGTTAAACTATTTGAAATTTCAATTATATATCACACACTGTAAAATAATACACATCGGCGTTGTATCTGCTAAATAAGTTTGTTAAATATGAGGGGTCACTCCCTTTCAAAAATGCGGACACAAAATGGCGCGCACAAAGCATAATGAAGATGTGTTTGTATCTGTGCCGCACAAAATCTGGCACGGAGAGGCTTGGCGTGACGCAATTGCATGTTCGCTAATTATAGTTTTAGAAAATAAATGGCGGAAAATAATTTCGTTAAGTACATATTCATTAATGACATACATGAATAGAAGGAATTATTTCGCTGTACAAGGATTTGCTCAACATCGTTTCACGGGGTGGCACAAACAACGTATAGTAGAGGTGTCATGCATGTCTTCTGAAAACCCCAAGCTAGTATTCTACCAACTTTCGTTAATTACCATCGTCAATCCTTAGTTATCTTTGAACACAATACAAAATTGGTGGACAGGGTGTGGGTGGAATCTCACAGCTTATATTTTCAAATTTTTCCGATAGGTAGTAATTTTCCAGGGGAATCCTTCTTACCTGATACCCTAGTAATCTTGTACCCATTAACCTCTACTACCCATTATCTTAAATAATTTCTTAGATTACAAACAGGTAAAACTTTTAGTCAAAACAGTGAATAAAATAAACCAAAAAAACGCTGAATAGGCTGACCGATTTGAACCCTTTTTCAACAGAAAAAGAAGAAGAAAAAACTGGACTAAACAGCTATATATAAAAAAAGAACTACAAGAAAAGATGAAAAACTACATACTAAGCAAAAAAACAACAACAATGAAATTTGGTTGCTCTTCAAAACTCAGAATAACTTATTATGGTAACTCCCTGTATTTTGGAGCAACAATAATTAATAGGTATGATTAATATGATGTTCTAACAAATGAAATGATTTTATGATGTTTTAACATGAGTATTTTTAAGCATAAAACATGTTGATATAATTAAAATAAACTAAAATAAAACTAAATGTCTTATGCGTTACTTACATATGCCTATCTTCACTTTATTTATAAATGGAAAGCTAGTCTGGTCAAAGAAATTAATTTAAATGATCCTAATTTTAAAAAAAGGTTTTATTCTAATTATTTTACCTTAAAATACATTGTTACTTTTCCCAACAACTGCCTTCAAGTAGAGGTAAGAATTTCCTATTTAATGGAAAAGAACATTAAAAGAAAACAGACAATAAATGCTGTATTATGCCTAAACAACACAAGACAATAAGAATTCAATAAACCATTTTTTTTTCTTGGGCTTTCGATAAATAAAAAGGCAATTTCTTATTTCATGAGAACTAATGAGCCATGACGTCTTTTCAAAATTCCTCCATCTTTCCGTGGAGGAATTTTTCGTGGGGAAATTTTCCATGGAAGGAGAGCCGGAATTCCCACCATTATTTAAACAACAATCAGAAATTACATAAAAAAACAGGTTTTTTTTACCTGATGTAAGGAACAACATCAAAACTTAAAAAGAATAGAAATTATTATGTATATGAGGGGGTCACCTCTCCTTAATACCTCGTACTTTACGCTACTTCAATTTCTCAATTTGTTTTTCTTTAATTTGTTACTATTTTCTCAATTTTTAGTAACATTTCCAATAATTCACTTTATTTGTGCTTCAAAAAAAAAAAAACAATCTTGTTTCCTCCGAGTATCGAGCTGCTTTTAAAGTAAATTAACGCATAATTATCAGCCGGGAGGTTTGGAAGCTCTAGATCTGGCCTGAAATGTCCATTTTTTTACAACTAAGAGATATTACACTCAAAATAAAAAAAAAGGAATATTATGTCTGGAGAATCATCTGCAGATTTTTACGGGAAAAGTACCTTTATTCGATACCAAAAAAGGTAGATTTTAGATCGATGGTTTGCAGTGAATGAATAGTTTGCAGTTTTCTCAAGATTTCTTAAATAAAAAAGCAAAATGAGCAAAAAAAAAACATTTGGCAATCAAAAGGTTTTTTTCACCTCTCGAACCAAACTTGATCTATAAAATAGGTAAATTTTATCATATTAAAATTATTCCCTGTCCAACTCTAATAATTGGAAACAGACAGGGCCATCACGTCACTTATAATCAAACTTTTTGAGAACTTTTCCTCTAATTTTTGACTTCATCCTCCTTTAACCTAGAATTCTCCTTGGAAGACCTAAGTACACTTCACATCTGTGCTTAAAAGAGCCAAACTGTAAACAGGAAGACAATGAAAAACTTACAATGAAACTTAAACCTAAACAAGCAGGAAGATATCAATATTAAGCGAAACTTTAGTGCAGAGAGAGGGAGGTTAAGGAGATGACAACCCTCATCATATATAGAACAATTAACATCATATTTCACTTTAACGCCAGCTACTGATTTAATTTGAAAAAAAAAATTGTTCTTCAGTTTAATTTCAGAGCGTCTTAAATGCCATATTCTACTTAAGCGTTGATCACTGGATTCACTGGATTACGTAAGCGTGAGTCAC
>JAQQPU010003528.1:44152-58282 GCA_029168905.1 Artemia sp. Kazakhstan ARC1039 | reverse complement strand
TTTTTTTTGCGTAGGCCTATACTAGCATCTACTGGCAGTTGGTTTATACTGGCATTTTAATACAATTATGTGCATATGCATGTATTTAGGTTATAATGAGAAGTCAGATAATTTAGAACCCTTTAGCAACTGCTGAAATATTTTGGTTCTCGAAATAATTAGCACATAGTTCAGTATTGCACTGAAAACACTGGTTTTTGGTTTCATTTGCGCAATGATGTTTAAAAATGTCAAGAATTATCTTGATATGCTTTGACCCCTCAAATTAATGCAAACATTAAGTTTTGTGCTTTGCAGTTATGAAGACTCCAAAAGAATAAATTTGTTATTTCTCAGTTAAGATAGATAGATTGATAGATATTTTATTTTACATAAAAAGCAACTATATTTTACAAAAACTGAACCACATAAAAGACAAAAGACCTTTGGATGACTGTATCTTCTGACCACCTCTTAACTTGAAATTATACAAAAACTAAATTATTATCTCTTTGAAAAAAGAAAAAAGGTTATTAGTATTTAAAAATAAAACGTACAAAAGAGAAAAAACATCATCAGAAAAAATAACAAGTACAGTGACTTTTGGGATAGTCTGTATTTATGAATTTTTCAAGCCTATATGTAATTTGTATAAGAATTAATTTGAATTAGTATGGGCAAGAAAAGCTTCTTGAAATTGTCTGCCGTTAAACTTGGAAGGGTGACGAATTTATCATCTTTCGTTAAAACGATACTGTAAATTTGAGGTTGAAAATTTTCTAAAGCATTGTGCCATTGGCTTTTAGCGTATTTATACTGAGCGGGAGCAATCCCTTCTCCAGTTGAAAAGGGAATATTTCCACCACTTCTCCCCCCCCCCCCCAAAAAAAAAAAACTACGCATGTGTCTGTAAAATCAAGATTGAATTTACAAACAGTTTATTAAACAAAACAAACTGGAAAAACGAATATTTCAGTCATATATTAAGGCAGGCACGTGTAAGAATTGTTTTTTTTTTGGGAGGGGGCGGGGATGATGAAATACCAAAAAAAAATTGACTAAGTCGAACAAGGAATTCAAAAAAATTTAGGGTTGTGGGGAAGAGGCGTCCCCTGGCGTACATTCTGGTGATGACTGTCCATGGTCGTCATTAGATGAAGATATAACTAAACAAATCATATCAAAAATGAGCTAAGGATATCATTCTTATTTTTACCCTTTTTTTTGATAAATTTGCTTTTCTTTTCTTTGCTGAAATATAACCACATTTTTGCTCAAATGGAAAGATTGTATCTCTGTTGGTTTTTTTCTTTTTTTTACAGTAGGTTAGAAATTGAAAAGATGCTTCTTAGTATTTTTGTTATTAGTTTTGGAGATTTTTTTTTGCATTGGTTGTGGAGGCTTATTCACTTCGGAGGAGGTAAAGCACACCAGACTAGTCTTAGTTATTTGTTTATTGACATATTGACATATTTATTATTATGACATATTTTATGGCATATTATTATGACATATGACATATTTATTGAAATACTCGACATAGCACTAAGAAGCACTAACACTAAAACTGTTTACAAGGTACATAAAAATTGCACAAAGATAAACTACGATTACTTATGCTGTTAAAGAGACCCGTGAAAAGGGGAACAAAATAATGCCAATACCGCGTTGTGCGGCAATAAACTGGTTCCAACTTATTCAGTAGATAATTTCGAAGACCACACTGCCTTTCCATGACGATAAATAAAAGTTCAAATAGGGATAAATCCTTTTAATAGACAGTAATAAAATTTCACAAAAATTCTAGATATTTCGGTCACATATGCAGCGACCGTCATCAGTAGTTATACTGCATATGTGACCGAAATATCTAGTATTTTTGTGAAATTTATCATTGTCTATTAAAAGGATCTTATCCTTATTTGAACTTTTATTTATCTTATTCTGTCTTCTGGTGAACATGTTCGGGGGAAGATACACCTGTGTTTTGAGTTTTTTAGAATGAATTGTCCAAATTAGATTATAGATTTTGGCGGCGGTTGTGGAGTGACTAAAGTCCCTGTAATTCAAGGGTTTTTTCGTAGGAAGTATAACTTTCTCTCAACATGATTTTACAAGCACGTATTTGAATGGCCTCAATATATTGGCTTAGCCCGGAGCTTATATGGACACTCGGGCTCCAAACAGAACATGTGTTTTCTAGTACATGCAGAACACAAGTCATGTTGGCAAATTTTATTGACTTCCCACTGAAACTCAAAATCAGCTCTAAATGGATACCTGGAGAAATCTGGGGAAGGTAAACAGAAAGCGAGTGCGAAAACACAGGAAAGCTGGCCCCTATCCCCCCATTATTCTTCCTGGCTGAAGGGCCTTGAGACGGGGATCAGCACCGCCGGTTTGGATCTTAAGGGTCTTGTGCCGCATCCTTTACCTTTGTTACCTTTTACTGCTGAAACCAAACCTTTTCATTATAACAAGCGATTGCAGGGCAAGTTGTGAAGGTAACGCCCAGTATCTTTTTACTGTTTACAGGCTGGAAGAGGGTTACTGGTTCTTACAGAGGTTGCAATACTTCTAGATTGAGGACTGTACTTCCTAGGACTTTATGGCTTCTTACTATTAAGAACTAATACTATAGTACTATTTACTATATTCAAGGAAAGAGCCATACTATTCACTCGTATATTTTAATTGTCTTTTTCTGAATTCTAAAAGACTCAAAATGTTGGAGGATCAATTTTTGCTGTTGCGTTATATTTTGAAGATGAGAGATACGCCCTTTTGTGTCTGACAAGAAATTGTTTGATTTAGGGAAGCTAATAATTCCTCAGGTTCTGTTCAAGGACCCTCTCCTCCCCTGCAATGGTCAGATATGGGCTTTTTTATTCTCTTGTCACTAGGGATGAAATTTGTAATATTTTCTGTGTTACTGTATGAAATTAATTTTAATCATTTTAGGGCTTATAGTTCAGAACCTGGTGAGCGAAATGGAGATTATGAGCCACGGGGAAGAGGCAGAGGAGGTCGTCCCCCTCGCAGTCGAGGTGGTCCCCCAGGAGGACGTTACCGACGGGAGAACATGGATAGAGAGCGTGATCGTGAATCAACTGAATGGAGTGATTCATCTGACCGCGAAACTAGGGGTGCTCCTCGTCGCGGCGGACGGGGGGGTCGCCACGGAGGCCCTCCCCGAGGAGCCCCACCCAGATCTACGCAAAGTGAAGAAAGAAATTAATTACCTTTCTTGAATTTGATGGTAAGGCTTCGCCATGCTCCTTAAGTTTTCCTGTGGGGCATTCCTGCTTCAATAAAATTATCTGCTGTGACTTGTGGAAACCGGACTTGAAAAACAATTTTTGATTTGTGACTTTTAAAAGAAGGAAAAAAAATCCTGAATTTAGTCGAACTGAAGTTATATTTCTCTCCTTTTTGCATACGGTAGTGCTTAGTTATTTGTGTTCAATTGTTGTTGTGGTCAGATTTGCCCAATTTTAGCCCTTGTTTTGTTCTAAGCCCTTGTTTAGCCCTTTTGAAATATTTCCTTTTGTTTGTAATTCTATAAGCTTAATTATTTGTTACTTCCTTCTTTCCTTCAAAAGAAACAATATATGATTCACCTGTAGCATTTTCGGCGTAGTTTGCCATACTAGGAATGGAAAGTTTGTATCTAGACTGCTTAAACGTTGTAAGCTTACTCTATGTAATTCTTTTATTTTGAAATAAAACATTTTTAAATAAAAACTAATGTTCCAAGTTATAGAGTAATCGTTTTAGTTTTTAATTTCCAAGTTTGAATCAATAATGGATATGATTACATGTTATAAAAAAATATTAAATCTGTATTAATAACAAAATTTAAAACTTGTATGTTTCATTAGAAGAGGAAAGAATTTTAAAAGCTTGAAATGAAAAAATATGAACTGTGAAACCGGGTGTTGTTAATTTTGCTTCTTAAACACAAAATTTTCAATTTTAGATTGGATGCTAGAGGTTGCAAACTTTTTTTTTTCTTTTTTTTAAGACCAGGGAGTCCAGCCCATCAACCCGTCTGACCCCTGAAGCCTATGAATGTAGCCCAAAAAGTATGGATAACTTGTAAGAGTGGAAACCGGCACTAGTGTCGACAAAAAAAAGCTCAACGCCATCGTGCTCCTAGCGACGTTTGGTATTTTTCAAGTTTTGTAATAGTTTTTCTGTCAAGAACTGAGATCAAACACTTCTTCCTTCCCTAATTTTACCAATTATACTAATTAAATTAATTATTCTTATTATTATAACGAACAAAATGCCAAGTATTATTAAACGCTAGATGGCGTTTATAGTCTTTTGTCGACACTAGTGCCAGTTCCCACTCAAGCTATCCATACTCTTTGAATGTAGCCGAAAATAGATAAATAGAAATATAATAAGTATTTTGAATGGTATTTTAGGTAGATTTACTCTGTGATTACTGTTTTTGCTTCCACGTGGTCCTATAAACCCAAAAAGTTGGTTAGCCATGATTTAGTCCATCCTGTGTCTTGCTAATAAAATATTATAAATATAAGATAAAAGCTTATACGATATGATAAAAGTCTATCTTGTTTGGTGAAAAACATAATTTCCGTAGCTGGTCTATGATCCAAATACTTATAAGTATAAATCATAGACATTGTTGAATAACAAATATAAATTTAGAATATAAAAATACGATTTTTCTCTTCTGGAAATACATGCACACAACTAAAGCGATTTGAGAACAGGAAATTTTGCCAAATGATTTTTAAGCCGTTTTTTTTTATTTATTTATTTTCATTAAGGAAAAAATGTAAAAAGTTTTAAGTTAATTCCAGAAATATTTTGTTCAATTTCAAAATAGTAATAAATTTGTATGTGGGCTTAATAACTTTAAATTTATTGAAATATTATTGTACCTCACTCCTTCTTTGTTGTCTCTTATTATTATTCTTCCTGATTTTGTTCTATTTGTATAGCGTTTTTCTGCTCTTTGTGTTTGTAGAAGAAGGGCTGGTCTTCTCTTTTCCCTAAGGTTTTTTTTTTAGAAATTTCTTATAAATAGACAGCTTCAGAGCGACATTCTTCAAGGTTTAGATTTCATTCTATGAAGGTATTTTAGGATTTCCATTAAAGCTTGCTTGAAAAGATAGTGCTAGACCTGCAGATTGTCTGGCCCTGTCAGATTATTTTTCTGTCACATTGCAAAGACTTGTAAGAAAGACGATCAATGATCCGATAGAGGCTTTGTGAATTGAAAGAGTATGGGTAAATTATAAAAGTGGAAACTTGCGCCAGTGTTGTCTAAAAAATCACCGACGCCGTCTAGCGTTTGACGTTTCTTGATAGTTTTTCAGGCTTTGTAATTGATGTCGCTTTCCTACTATTCCTCACTACTTTCCTAGTTTCCTACTATACCTAAACTTCATCTATGCTTACCCTTGGATACAGAGAAGAACAGATAGTAATTTATGCGTCTTGCATTAGGGGCATGCATTTTGCTAAGTCACTTATGCTGTCTCCTCTAGAAGCAGGTTACATTGCCTGTCCAGGTCCAGCACATATTCTATTTTGGGGAGGGGGGGGGATTGAGGAGCAATACTTTGTAAGTCAGCCTCTGAAAAACTAGGGTCAATTGATATCATATGTTTATGCCGAGAATATAAGTATCTACGGTTAGTAACAGGAAAAAAAATCTTAAAAAAAATAAACAAAACAGTGTTTTTTTAAATGAAGTAATTAGGGTTCTAGATTATCCAAAAATATAGGTTTTCCAGGAAGCAACTATTGTACTAAATAAATACCAACAGTTAAAAAACGAGGCGGGGGAGATTCGGGATTTTCAGGTCATAAGGTTTAATTATTTACCAATTAGGTTTCATAATAGAAACTTGCAGCATCAAAAAATTCTTTATTTTCTTCTCATTTTATATCATTATATAAAATTGTTTCGTTTTCTAGTTAGTTCTAGTTAAAAGGCCGTTCAAAAACATAACCATGACAACACTTTAAACAGTGAGAATCTAGAAAGCTTTGAACCATTGAAACACTTTTATAAACTTGTTTTATTGTCTAGTTAATTTCGAGTTGAAATATTGACACTTTAGTTTTGTTTGGGGGGTTAAGGTCTAGTTCATTTTGAGTTGAAATATTAACACCAAAATTTGTTTATATGCTGGTTTATTACTTTTTAACAAGTCAGGCAAAAAAATTCGGGGGGGGGGGGCAAACACCGCACCCCCCTCCGCCTGGATACGGCCTTGATCAATGCTAATTTCTTCTTAGCTATTACCTGCTAACATTATGTCTTTTTATATTTTGCCTGATTGATTTGACCGGTAAGAAAACTGGTGTTCCATATGTCCATTATTTCTAATTTAAAGAAATAATGCCCGCTCTGAACGGTAAATTATAAATTTTATGTTCAACATTGTTTAAGTCAAATAACTACGCTTGGGATAAATAATTAACGCCGTGCTCTTGATTTTGTCCACGAGTTTGACTATAATTTTGCCTAGGTATAAGGTTCAAACTGAAGAATCATACAAATCTATTGAGCCAGTAGCCAATCTTGCTTGACAAGAATAACATTTAGGTACAACTTTTTATGAAGAAGATGAAATCTGAATGTGTTTCCTGCTGGTATTTGGAAGCTTTTATGGGAGTTCTAAAAGATATTTCTTCTAAAAATGAAAATGGCGATCCTTAGAATTTTGGCTCTTGAATGAAAATTCATTTTTATGTGACGAAATTAGCCAACAACTTAAAAAGAAGATGAAATTTTAGTTTGCACGCTCTGGGTTAAGAAAATCTGTTTTGGAGAAGTGAAAACTATTTCTTCTAAAACATGTATATGGCGAATTTGAAATTTTAGTTTGCACGCTCTGGGTTAAGAAAATCTGTTTTGGAGAAGTGAAAACTATTTCTTCTAAAACATGTATATGGCGAATTTGAAATTTTAGTTTGACTCTATGTTGAGTGTGTATGAAAATCGACAATAGCGATTTTAAAAATATATATTTATTAAATTTGTTAAATTAGTTATTTGCATTAGTCCTGATGATTAGAGAAAATTTTAATTGTTGAAATTGTAGAAAATTTGAAATGAGGATTGCAGTTAAAATTGATGCAAAGTGTATGTTAACATTCGTTTTTTCGGTTGCATTTACATTTTTGCTCCTTGGACCAACCCCGCACCCCTCTCCTCCTTTTTCTTCTCTCGCTGTCTCTTTTCCATTTCACTCTGTAGTTTGTGCTATAGACTTTACCAGTACTGATATGATACAAACTTATATAAATATAACTGCACAAAGGCCGTATCTAGGGGGTTACAGGGTTTGACTCCCCCCCCCCCCTCCAAAATTTTGTTCTGATTCGTAAAAACGTATTCAACCCACCACCCCCCTCCCCTAAAAAAGTCCTGGATGTCTTCTTGAACTGCACCCAAATTTTTAATTTTTAGTAAGTTCAACCTGTCATATTTTGAACATTATATTTGAACACAAAAAGGAAGTGTTTTGAAATTTCAAACTGAAACAAAATTTGAAAAAAAAAAACTGTAGCGGAGAAATTGTTGATAGTTTGGGGGATTGATTTTTAACAAACTCCTTTATTTGTATACCCGTGTTTTGCCAAGTTTTAGTGAACAATCTTGTTTTTTTGCTTTCCGTTGTCGTCTCAACACATTTGTGAAATTGGTGTTAACACAAATGTAAGCATCGATTAGTTAAGTCATTTTCCTTATTCATCTCCTTTGAACTATCACCCATTTGCCTTGCCTTGCCTGTCCCTTCTTAAAATTTGATCTTCTCAATGCAAAAATTTAGTTAGATTTATATGTCATTTATATTTTGACTCTGTATTTGTGTTTTATTTGTATTTATCACTGTTTGTTTATACCTAATGTAATACGGACGCAGGGATTAGAAGTTCGGTTTTTAAAATAGTTTAGTTTTCCTTTCTATTTGGGGGGGGGGGGGGGGGGTAGAACTAGTAGTTGAAACTAACGGCAGACAACGATTATTTTGCTCATTTAGCTAGCAAACGTTGGGGGGGGGGGTTAACTGGTAAATTACTGGAGGGTAATTATAAATAATTATTTAGAATTCGATGATAAAAAGGTTTTTTTGCTTCCGGGTGGTAAACTATTTTTATGGAATATCCTTGTCAATACAAAAAAAAAAAAATCAGTCAAGTGCTTTTGGGCTAAATCTTCTAAGAATGTAAGAATAAACCTGGTCCTATTTGCTCCAAAAAAGCTGGGGTGCCAATTCCCCTGCCCTAGAATTGGAATATACCTTTTGTTTGGTATTTTTATTGAAAATTAGAAGAAGAAAAAATTGCCCCTAATCTCCCCAGAAAATCCTTGCTCCATACTCCCTAGAAAATCCTTGCCCTCAAACTCCCCAGAAAACCCTTGCCCCCCCCCCAAAAAAAAGAATTTGTGAATGAACACCCCTACTGGAAAGACCCAACTCGGTCGGTCCTTGGTTAGATTTTCCAAATTTGTAATTATCGTAGTGGAGGATATTGCCTAAGGACGTTAGTAAAGCATATAATTTCTAAATTTTTATCTTCACACTAAAATTTATCGTTACTAGTTGTATTTAATTCTGGACTTCCATTAATCCAGTTTTTAATCCCTGCGTCCGTATTTCTAGGGGAGGTGGTAAATTTTCTGGTCTGGAGAAAGCAAATTTTAATAAATTTTATTGTCTTCTGTTGGAGGACTCGCTCCCCTCATTTTTCAACAGGGTAAAAATTTTGCTGAGTATTTAGATAGGAGGTTAATTTCTTATCTTTTTGTCTAAGCCAAAAATTATAAATACCTTTCATGAAAGGATTGAATTAGATGACAGCATTTGTTTCTTGTCCAATGGACTTAAGTGTTTGTTAATAATGACAAAGTCCGAGACACATTGTCACATCTTTTGATGAATGAGTGAAGATTTATGAATGTCGGGGGTTGGTCCGCGGATGATTAAAATTGCAAGAAATCGGTTTGAAGAGTCACCCTTAATTTGCCCCCAATACTTATTCATCAGCATTAATATTAGCCCTAATTCGCTCCCAATAATTATTTTCTATTACCCTGTCTTTGTAACTTTCACCAGATTTATGTTACGGATACAAAAACTGCTTTTTGAAATTTTCTTCTTTTCTAGTTTCAAAAAATTATGCCTTAGCTCTCAACTTTGATATATTTTATGATAAGAAGTTGAACAATGTTCAACTTGACAACTTACAAACGGTTAATATAAATGGCACTATTTTCGTGGGTAATTTTGATTTATCGAAAAGTGAGGCTGTAGTCTGACCCGGGCCAGACTACAACCACACTTGGGGCAGCCGGACCAAATCTAATCTAGGGCTTCCCACAGGGTCATTAAAATCAGTAAAGTTTTTTCCGCTCGTACAAGAATTTTACAATTTTGACTCAACAGCAATTTTTTGAAAAAAAGCTTGAATTAATCATAAATGGAGTTGAGAAAACCATCTTCCTAAGCATTTTTTTTAGAATGTATTCTTGATCAAAAGTTTTTTTTTTGTCTAACCTTTACTTTTTTACAAAGTAAAAATATTAATATAAAAAAAACTTTAAAAGTAGGCTCAAACATTTCGGTATCTGACAGTTTTTTTTTAAATCTTTGGCCAAGCCTAATTTTGTAGCTTAATATTAGCATTGAAAGCGAAACTTTAATATTTGTCTCAAGAAAAATATTCTGAAGCTGACTTAGCTATACGGTTTTTTTCTCTTTTTTTTCTCATTGGCTTTAATTTTTGAATATTGAAGTATGTTTCTCTGAATAATGATTATTGGTTTCTTCCTTGACATTTATGGCAACCTTTGGGCTTTGGATGTGCTCCAAAATTCAATTGTCGTGAATGGTAATTATTTTTAATTTTTCCCAATATATCAGATAAAATAAATATTAAGCGATTTGTATTACTGTAAGGGTAAATGGTTGTAAATGGTTGGCCTACTCTGAATTAAACATGTTAATAAGTAATTCTTAATTCATTATATCCACGAAAACAGTAATCAAGAGATGTTTTGGGTTGCTGGCGTGGAGGGTTGCTGTGCAGGAGCGTAGCTCCAGTAGTTTTATTGGGAGGGACAAGAGGGGTCCACATCTCGAGAGTCAAGGGGATGGGCTATATAATATTTTGTCTTCAAATTATTAGGGAAGGGGGTAACTCCCCTACCTGCACTCCCCCAAACCGACGCCATTGCTGGCACTGATATTCACATTCTTTTATCATTTATTTTAGTTATTTTTATCTCGTTTATTTGTATTTTAAATATTGATAATCAAACGCTACATTTCACGCTGTCAAATTGGCGTCTTAAGAATGTTCCAGTATTTTATTTGAAAGATATAGATAAAAGATCTGTAGAATGCCTTAGATGGCATTTTTTTTAAATTACAGATGGAATATATAGATGACGTTTTATCGCTGACATTTAAAATACGAATGCAAGCAAGAAAATATTTATAATAAAAGCGGGAAAATTTTGAATGGAAGAAGAAGCGACCCCGAAAATCTTTTGAATAAGGTTCTTTTGCATATTATGAAGTAAGAACTATATTATTACCATGTTTCCTTCTAAAGAGGCCAGCTATTAAATATTTAAGTACAATTAAATAAAATTTAAATATTATTTAGTATAATTTAAGTTTAAAATATTTGCTAGACTTTGTTGTTAGTTCTAAATTTTTCAGACATATGCAGTATAACAAATTTGACTTTGTCCGCCATTTTAGGCTGAAAATTGTAAATCAATGGCTAATTGAGTTGTGGCAGAGGTGCCAATAGGGGGAGGGGCAATTGTACTCCTCCCTAGATGTTGAGAAAATACCTTCTTTGGTGTTTTCGTCTCAAAGAATTGAAAAAACTACCCCGCTTCCCTCCTTCTGGATTTTGAAAATGACTTTTTTCGTATCTCATTGTAAATTGGCGTCCCTGGAAGAAATAAGTTCTGGAAAAAAGTCTTAATAAACTAGTCTGTTTTTGTTTTTTTGTCTTTTCGACATAATCCACCTCATATTTTCTTTAACTGACTATGATATTTTGTATTATTTAAGTATTTTTCATTTTAGCTAATAATTACGGAAGCTTTGCTACCCAGTTCTATGTATTCTTCTATTGATACTCTTTCCATGTCTTAGGCTAAATTAGTAAATATTTTTGGGCATTTCCCTCAACACCCACAAAGACTTCAAGGTGAAACTGTGTCTATTATAGATGATCCCTTCTAGCTAAATATAAATGAATTAATTTTAGTAACAAATTTCTCTCTTCGTGAATATTGTAATCTCTGTGCTTCTTTTTCAACAAAGGCTGCCAACATGTATTTGAAACTGGTGGTTTCCTTTTGTCGGTGAGGCCCAAGAGAGTACCCCTTCCCCTCCTTCGTCAATAAGGCCCCTGGGAGGAACCCCCCTCGTCAATAAGTCCTGTGAGAGGACCCCCCCCCCTTCGTCAATAAGGCCCTAGAGATGAAAACAATTGGATTAAAAAGAGATCATGTCACATTGAAAACGAGACATCGTGGTCTTTTTCCTAGTGGTGGTAAGGTGGGGGGGCGGGGCAATATGGATTATAAAGAATAGTGCTCTTTTTTAATTATATTTTGTATATATGCTTATCTTTCAACTTACCTTGATACAGCGCAATAAGAAGTTTTTAAAAGGGCTTGTAAGTCGATAGACAAAAGGGGGGGCGAGAATCAAACCCATGAAAGGTTTTTAACATTTTTTTACTGTGCTTACATAATAACAGCTCCTTAAAAAATAACTGACTATTCTTTTTCCTCTCCATGAGAAGCTTGGAATATTTATCAGCAGAGACTGGGTTGCCACTTAATTTTTGATGCTGAAAAAATGTCTCGAGTCTGGATATTAGGTCACATTACAGCTAATGTGATTTTTCAAAATGAAATTCATTTATTTTAAGTCTAAATATGACAATCTTGTGTTCAACTTGCTCTTTGATATTTTTTTTTTTTTTTTTTTTTTTTTTTACCTGGCTGAAACCACTATATTTTTTTCTTAAATTTAAATTTGTCAAAAATTCAAATTGCTTCAAAGAATGTCATTTGACAGCAAAAATGTGGAAGTGGCAATCCTGATCTTATATGCTTTGTGTAATTTGACAATGTGAACTTGTCTTACGAATAACGGTTTATGTCTGTTAGGTCAATCGAACGATGGTTTAAAATTTTAGCTATAAGCTGTGTTTCATTGTAAATTAATAAATGTTGGCAAATAATTTAAAACCATAAGAACATCTTCTGTTTGATTTGCCACTTATGTTTTGGACTTCAACTGGGAACATACGTAAATAATTTATCTTAGTGGAGGCGCTAATAACCGCTAAAAATGATTAACTGAATTGTCATCAACTAAGAAAATAACAGTATTTATTGCTAGTTACTAATGAACATGCGAGTGTTACTTTAGAAGGGTAAAAACTAGATAATCCTTAGTTTTGCCGATGAAGCACAGTAGTTAAAGGTCCCAAAAAATATAACGAATATTAATCTATCGAGCTTTTATCACATCATTTTATTCAATGTCCGATCCATGTGGACTAAAATCTGACATGAGGAATGAAATGTTGGTGTCTTCTCCCGATTTTCGTTTTATTTACTCGGAGGTAGACGATGCCACTTTAGTAAGTAGTCATGTGAAGTGACTAAATGTGCTAAAATAAAAAAAAAATACTTATATAAGGCCTTTGCTATGTTTGGGCCTATCCAGGATTTTTGTTCGGAGGGGGGGGGGTACAAAAACAATATTTGCAAAACGCATCAAAATTTTTGTCTATATGCATTTTTGCTACTTTGTTACGAGTCGAACAAAAGTTTTGGAGGGGAGACGTTCAAGCGCAGTAACACCCCCTGGATACGACCTTGTTTGCTGACAATAAGCCAAATAAAAATTACCTTTGCGCGCCAAAATTAGCCTGAAACTTAAATTGAAGAAGACGGAATCTTAATTTGGGAGTTGAGAAAAAGTTCAGTAGGATAATTTGAATAAGCTTATGTACTGATTTACTGAAACGCAATCCAAAAATGTTCTACAGGTTTTATCGGACTTCTGCTCATTTACTTTGGCTAGTCCTAGAATTAGCCGCTAAAATAAAGAGTACCCATCTCCTTGCTTTTAAGTCTTACATTTCATGTCAGTTTAGCGTCAATCTTAAATCATCGTTTGAGCTATGGTTAATTATCATACGGCTATGACTTAAGCTCGGTTGTGTCTATATCATTTATTGGAAATGATTAAAATAAGATGTATCCTTTTTTCCTGAGGGATATTAGAAAGTATATTATTTAATGGATAATGATGTATAATGGCTTGAATACTTGCTAGCCGTGCCAGTATGAGTGTAAAAGTTTCACATGATCAATAAACTTTATCTAATTATTCTGTTTTTAGTTTTATTGATAGGGCATAAGTTATCGCTTCCATGTAAAAATATGAAATTAAAAGAGGTTAGAAGCTTTTTCAGGGAAGTTTCAAAAATGCTAGCACTTCTAAAAAAAACTATAAATAAAATCTACGCTAAAATAGTTTGATTTATGGGTCCAATTTTATTGCTACTACTTCTAACAACTCATTGCAACGACAAGCCGCTTGAGGCTGTGATGGCTGCGCACGCTCCTCCTCCATCCCGATCTATTCAAAGCCTATCTCTTCACACTCTTCCAAGAAGTTCCTATTATCTTTCCTTACTACCTCCTCCCATTCCATTCGGGGACGACTTACTTTTCATTTGGCCCTAGATGGTTGGCCGAGAAGGACAATATTTGGCAATCTGCCATCCTTACTCCGCAGAACGTGTCCAAGCCATCTCAACCCTTCTCTAATTGTAACTCTACAAAGCTAGATAGAACCAGATTTTTCGCACAGCTTACTGCTTGAGATACGGTCAGCAACTGCTCCTTCCAGGCTTCGACTTTCCCAGCCGGAATTTTTTTTTTCTTCAAAAATCTTGTCAAAACCAAGATAAGTCTGCTTAATTCAAGCATCCACAGAAACGGGCCAGTTTTCCCTAGTATATCTTTACCTTTATTGTAGTATATGGCTCACCTTTCAGTTTTCACTATCATTTTCACTTGATTTGTGAAAATTGGCCACAACTTTG
>JAQQPU010003528.1:21360-44052 GCA_029168905.1 Artemia sp. Kazakhstan ARC1039 | reverse complement strand
GCGACATTAAAACTTAAAACGAACAGAAATTATTCCGTATATGAAAGAGACTGCCCCCTCCTCAACGCCTCGCTCTTTACGCTAAAGTTTTTTATTGTTTTAAAAAATAAAGTTATGAGACAGAGTCAAACTTTAGCGTAAAGAGCGAGGCGTTGAGGAGGGGACAGCCCCTTTCATATACGGAATAATTTCTGTTCGTTTTAAGTTTTAATGTCGCTCCTTACTTACAGTTTAAAAAACTTGTTTTTTCTATTTAATTTTTGAACGTTTTTGAATAAATGTAGGTTTTGATCTTGGCTCACCGTACATGAATAATTAAAACAAAATTTTCATATTAATTTACTTTTATTTAGTTAAATGGCTTTCTCGAAATTTGTTTAATTTTATTTACGAACGTTTTTATTAGTAATAAATATACGTAACTTACGAATTAACTTACGTAACGAACTTCTATATTCATATATTTTTGATTTGTTTATTAAGGGGTTCGCCCCCTAGTCAATACCTTGCTCTTTAATCGAAAGTTCAAATTGTGTTCCAATTCTCTAAAAATGACCGCTTAATCACAAAGGCCGTTAATTAGAATAAATAGCTCTTATGAAAGCACTAAAAAATCTTTGGCTTAAAGAGCGAAGTATTGACTACGGGGTGAACCCAATCATATATGTAATATTTTCTGTTCGTTTAAAGTTTCGATGTTGCTGCTATTGCAGTTGAAATACTTGTTTTTTTATATTAAATTTCTGATCTTTTTTTAAATAATGCTGGGAAGTCCGGCGTCCCTTTCATAGCAATGTCCCTTCCCCCATGAAAACTTCCTTCATGGAAAGATCCTCCCACATAACCCCCGACCCACCCACCCCCCCCCCCACTACCAGGAAAAATCTCCCCTGAAAACGTCTGTATACTTCCAAATAACCAATACTATATGTTAACATTGGGTAAAGTTCATAACTTTCAGCCCTCCCCCCGGGAACTTCGGGGGATCAAGTCATTCTAAAAGACATACTTATTATATTTTCAAACATGCTGAACAAAATGGCTATCTCAAAATTTTGATCAAGTGACTTTGGGAAAAAAATGAGCGTGGGAGGGGGCCTAGTTGCCCTCCATTTTTTTTTTTTGGTCACTTAAAAAGGGCATTAGAACTTTTAATTTCCATTCCAATGAGTCCTCCCACGATATTCTAGGACAACTAGGTCGATACGATCGCCCCTGGGAAAAAAAACAAACAAATAAACACGCACCCGTGATCTTTCTTCTGGCCAAAAATGCAAAATTCCACATTTTTGTAGATGGGAGCTTGAAACCTCTACAGTAGGGTTCTCTGATACGCTGAATATGACGGTGTGATTTTCATTAAGGTTCTATAACTTTTAGGGGGTCTTTCCCCCTTTTTTCGAAAATCAGCCAAATTTTCTCAGGTGCCTAGCTTTTGATGGGTAGATTAAACTTGATGAAACTTATATATTTGAAATCAGCATTAAAATCTGATTCTTTTGATGTATCTATTTGCATCAAAATACCGTTTTCTAGAGTTTCGGTTACCATTGAGCCGGGTCGCTCCTTACTTACAGTTCGTTACCACGAACTGTTTGATACTACCTAGATAACTGAGGATCTCCCTATGTAATCTACTTTTATTACCTTTAAAAAAGCAGAATAATTTTAACAGAGTAAATAAAATCGGAAGTTATATAAAAAAAATAACTTTGAAGTTAGTATATATCTCGTCCAGTTTTGCATTTTAGTTTTACATCCGTTTTCAGTTATAAATATTTTATAATTTAATCTTAAATTTCAGTTTAAACGCGTCACCACATATTGATGACAATAATTTTGGATCGTTAATATTTATGTTTCCATGCATCTACAAAGAACTGTTTTTATAGATAACTGTTTGATATTGTGTATTAAAATTTAACATTGATACAAAATAAATATTCTAAAATACTGGTTGAAAATCACTTTGTGCTTGTACGCCTTGATTAGGCTTTTAGGATAAGGTTTGTAATTTGAAAGCATACAACAGTGTTTAAAATTGATGAGAAGACCTTGAATGTGTGTCGTAAAGATTACCAATAAATCTAAGCAAAAAAATAAATAAAAAACTAGACTGAAATTTTTCTTTCATATTCTGTGATAAGCTCAAGTGAATACTCATTGACGAGAGTCATGCTCAAAGATATAATTTCCAGAACTTTTAACTACGTTGAAAAAAAAAAACCTATCTAAAAAATTTGGATTGGATGTATTTGGGGAGATGGTGGGCGTGAGAGGGGGGTTAGTTGCTGGGATGCCAAATGGACACTTTTTGTGGCTTTTGGACACTTTTTCACTCTGAGGGACACCGGGAAACTATTTGGTCAAAAAAGGCAGCTTTTTGAAAAAAAGGGACACTTTTTGGCATTTTTCTAAATCAAAACCAAATGTCTTTATTTTCTTCTTTTTTTATAAATACTACTGCTTTTAATTTGTACTTTACTATTAAGCTTTGGTAACGGCTCGGGGATTTTACTTAGATGTTTTTGCGCCCTGCGCGAACACCATTTATCAACCGAATAGGAATAGGACCTAAAGTCTTAACCAATGTGGTATGCTAGAACTATCGAATCCATCTTTTTCTTCTATTTTACGGTTGACGTTTGTCATCAAGTCGGTCAACTTCAAGGACCCTCCTATGGCTGGTGGCAAAGTCACCAAGGCCGCTGAGAAGGCTGGAAAGAAGAAGTGAATGGCCATTCCCTGCTGGCACATTGAGCGTAAAACCCTGTGGCGTTTAGCCGTGTGCAGATGGTTATTATTCACTGATGCCATTAATAGAAAGAAAGGAGTTTCGCAGAAAAGCTGTGTTGCGGCTCAATTTTATTTATAGCCGCTAGCGAATGTTTCTGTTTTATATTCTATACTTTCAGCTGTGTTTTTTTTTTTTTTTGTCAAACGCTGGTTGCCAGTTTCTATCGAGTATAACATAAGCGAATTTATTTCAATCGGCCTTGTCTTCTCACTTTTTTAGTTCTCGAACACGTCATTTTTGCTCAGGGCTACTTCTAAATGTTCAGAAAACGGCAAGATAGAGGAGTTGTTAAACGATTTCAATCACTTGACCAACCAGTTGACTGAGTGGTTAAGGAGATCGACGTCTTTTGTTTAACTTTACAACCATGTAGTTCAAAATAGACATTTCGTTGCTACAGCCGTTCGGACCTTGTCGCACCCAAAGATCCTTAATAGCTACCGAAGATCGACGACTCGCATCTTTTTCGCACAACTTATGAAAATGCCGAAGTGAAAATGAATCTATGATTGGTTCTTTACTTTTCGACTAAGATAGGTAGCGGTATCGATAATCGATATAAAATTTCGCTCTGTTGACATTCTCATGACGATTTTTTTCTGCCATCTCTTCAAATTGAACTAGCACTAGACTTATTTTATTGGTAGCGTTAATGTCAAAGCTGGAAATACCTGCAGAACTCATGCAGGTAACAGACCGCTAGGTAGCAGAACAAAGAAGAACAAACTTCACAGGTTTTTTGGCACTTTTTTCACAGGTTTGAAAATTCATAGTGGAAACCCTGTATATTGGCTAATTTTCTAAAGGGACACTAAAAGTGTCCTTTTTTAACTGATTTGGACACTTGTCCCTAAAAGTTTCGGCAACCCTGGTTAGTTGCTGTCTAATCACTTGACTATTAAAAAGGACACCAGTCCTTTCAATTTCCAATCAAATGAGCTTTTTTTGAAGTTTCTAAGACAACACTTTCTTTAAAAACCTTATATGCCCCCAGGGCATAATTTATAACCCTTACTCTGAGGGCTCTGAGTGGGTTATCATCCTCAAAGACCTAATTTATAGAGCCTTTAACTACATTGAACAAAATGATAACTCAAAATGTTGATTGAATGAGTTTGGGGAAATGGTGGGCGTGAGAGGGGGGTTAGTTACCCTCCAATTACTTTCAACTATCGAAAAGAGCACTAGCTCTTTCAATTTCCAATCGAGTGAGCCCTTTTTGAAGTTTTTACGACGATGCTTTCTGTATTAACCTTATAAGCCTCCAGGGCATAACTTACAACCCTTGCCCTCAGGGCTGTGGGGGGAGTGTCATCCTCAAAAACATAATTTCCAGACCTTTCAACTACGTTGAACAAAATTTCGATCTCAAAATTTTGATTGGATGTGTTTGGGGAAATAATGGGCGTGAGAGCGGGGTTAGTCGCCCTCCAATCACTTTCGACTATTAAAAAGGCCACTAGGCCTTTGAATTCCCAACCGATAGAGCCCTTTTTGAAGTTTCTACCACAACGCTTTCTATATAAACCTTATATGCCCCCAGGGCATAATTTACAACCCTTGCCTTGAGGGCTGTGGGGGGAGTGTCCTCTTCAAAAACATAATTTATAGATCTTTCAACTACGTTGAACAAAACATATTTCTCAAAATTTTGATTGGTTGTGTTTGGAGAAACGGTGGGCGTGAGATGGGGGTTAACTGGCCCTCTAATCACTTTCGACTATTAAAATGGCCACTAGCCCTTTGAACGTCCAATCGAATGAGCCCTTTTTGAAGTTTCTACAACAACGCTTTCTGTAAAAACCTTATATACCCCCAGGTCATAACTTACAACCCTTACCCTGAGGGCTGGGGGGGGGAGTTTCGTCCTAAAAACCATAATTTCCATCTGAACTACGTTGAACAAAATGACTATCTCAAAATTTTGATTGGATGTGTTTGGGGAAATGGTGGGCGTGGAAGGGGTGTTAGTAGTCCTCGAATCAGTTTTGAATATTAAAAAGGGCAAAAACCACTCCAATTTACAATTGAATGAGCCCTTTTTGAAGTTTCTACGACAACTTCGATACGAAGTGCCCTGGTCTAAACCAAAAAAAAAAGAATAAATAATACATTGTGCCTACATTGTTCTGTACTTAGGCACCGCTATTGCGCTGCCCATGATAGAAACACATTGGTAAGTAATATTGACCAAATACTGAATATCAGATGTTTTATTTTGAATAATTAATTTGGTCAGTATAATTCGCTATCTAGCATAACCTTTTCTTATTTGTTTATTCGTAATTTAAAGCTGAACTCGAAGTCCGACAAATATTCCGATTTCGAAATTTTTTTATCCTTTCTAAACTGAAACCACTGCTAGCAATACAGTGTATTTAATTGAATGTTTAGCATTTCATAGGCAGTGCAATAGCGCTGCCTAAGTAAAGATTGATGTGGGCACAATATATTTTTTTCTTTTTTGGTTTGTTTTAGACCAGGGCACTTCGTATCGAAGGAGTTGTGGTAGAAACTTCTAAAAGGGCTCATTTGATTGGAAATTGCACGGGCTAGTGCCCTTTTTAATAGTCGAAAGTAATCGGAGGGCAACTAGCCCCCCCTCGCACGTCCACCATTTCAACAAACATCCAATTAAAATTTTGAGATAGCCATTTGGGTCAACGTAGTTGAGAGGTCTGGAAATTATGTCATTGAAGATAACAACCCCCCTTGCCACTGCGCTTAGGGCCAGGGTTGTATATTAGGCCCTGGAGGCATATTAGGTTTATATGGAAAGGGGATTGTATAAACTTCGGAGGGAGCTCATTGGATTGGTAATCAGAAGTTATAGTGTCCTTTTTAAGATTTAGAGTAATCGGAAAATGGATTCTCCCCACTCCCCACACTTCGTATTTTTCCTAAATATATCTGATATAAATTTTGAGATGGACATTTATTGTCGCAGAAACTTCGTAAAAGGCTCATTCGATTGGAAATTAAAAGTGCTAATGCTTTTTTTAATAGTCAAAAGTAATTCGAGGGCAGCAAGCCCCCCTCCAATCAATTCCCAAAACACATCTAATCAAAATTTTAAAGTAGCCATTTTCTTCAGCGTAGTTGAAAGGTCTGGAAATTATTTCTTTGAGGATGAAAATCCCACCCCCTCCACAAACCCTCAGCGTAAGGGTTGTAAGTTATGCCCCAAGGGTATATAAAGTTTTTATTGAAAGGTTGGTCGTAAAAACTCCGGAATGTGGTCATTTGATTGGAAATCAGATATTCTAGGGTCATATAAGGTTTTAATGGAAGGGGTGGTCGTGTGAACCTTAGAGGAGGCTCATATGATTAGAAATGTATAGTTCTATTATGATAGAAATAGACATCCTCTTTGCCCAAAGCGCATTCAATTGAAATTGTGAGGACATCATTTTGTTATCAATAGTCCAAAAATCATATATCAATGTCTTTGGGGTGGACTCAATCCTCCAGAGCCCATGGGCAAGGGCTGTAAGCTATTCCCTGGGGAATATAAGGTTCTTATGGAACGGGTGGTTGTAAAAACTTTGAATCGGATGGAGCTCATTTGATTGGAAGTCGGAAGTCTTAGTGCCCTTTTTAAGAGTCAAAAACGAATAGAGGGTAATCAGCCCCCCCCCCCCCCAAGCCTATTATTCCGCAAAACATATCTGATCGAAATTTTAAGATATCTATTTTGTTTAGCCTTGTTGAAAGGTTCAGTAATTATGTTTTTGAGGATGTCAACCTCCCCACAGTCCTTATCAGGGTAAAAGATGTAAGCTAAGCAATTTGTTCATTGTTTACGCATAGTATATGTTATTGAGAAAGGTAGGCTATACATGTTTGATCTCTACTTTCCAAGAAGACGAAGGACATTCAGGTGAGTCTTTCCGAGAATGTTGAGGGGAGATGTGAACTAAATCAAAACATGTGATGTGTATCGGGATTGTCAAAAAGGCGTAACACAGGAACAAATGAGTATATTAGCTTGGAAAATTTTAGGAAATGGTAAGGGATATGATCAAAAAGACAATATTTGCACGTTACCAATACCACTACAACTACCACCACCACTACTACCAGACTACTCTGTTTATAGTATTAAGGGGAAACTTGAACTAAATCAAAAGACACTATGTGCATGCAAATTATCAAAATATGGTATCACAAGAATTGATTTGGGTATCAAATTGGAGCTTTCAGACAATGCTTAAAGGGCTGATAACCTCATTAGTCCATACCTTCTCAAGACTAGAACACTATTTGAGCTTTACTGAAAACAAAACACCTTTTAAATGTTTTCGCTTTTTTACTTTCATAAATAAAAATTCTCAAAACTTTAAGGAATAAATATCAGTAAATATCAATTAAACTGACAATCCACGGTCATACTTTTTTTTTATTTCAGTAAAGCGCAAATTATGTTCTGATCTTGAAAAGACATGGGAGTTATCAGCCCTACACATGTTAATTTTTGCTCGTTGTGAGTTTGACTCGGCTATTTACTGTAATTTCTGTTCGTTTCGAGTTTCATTTATTTATTGATAGTGATTTGTGGTGGTTTACGCTTGGAAGATTATTCGACTTTATTTCTGCATATTTTTGGCTTAATGGAGCTCTTTACTGTCCTTTGAAAAACACATTTTATGGAAAAAGTTTTTCTTTTAAATTAATCACTTAAAGAATCTGGTTGTATTATAAACCGTTTAAGTCTAATTTGGACTTAACGTAGAACACGCACACGTGTTCTATGTTATTTTATGCAAAAATTGTAGAATAGATGACACTTCGGTGAGTATAACCAACACAGATAGGAAATTTCCATAGCTAAACTGAAACCTATTTTGTTGGGCAAATAATGTCGTCCGATTTCAAAGGTAGATAGCCTATGGCACAAAAGAGTCTAAAAAGCGTTTACTGTTTCAGAAGGAAAGAGTAGAATGGGAGAGTGGCTCAGGCGTGGGTAGCAGTAATGGGCTCTGCCCTGAGCAAGAAAAAGACATTAAAAAATGGACCATTATAGGAAAGCAGCATTTTCACAATCTGTAGTACCTATTTATAAATATAGAGATATTAGTCTGCAGCTAAGTCCACTTAAATATACTATAAAATCTTTGAAAACAATAAAAAATCCTTAGGCCTAAATACTACTTATGACTAGGCCTAGATCAATCCTAAAACCACCTCACTTTACTTTCAACCCCCTGCCCCACCCTAATGGGTACTTTCCATGCATTTTCTGTTCTTTGGTTCTGTTGATAATGCCTAGCATCTTTGCTGCTAAACAGTCTGCATCTGAACAAAATGGTAGTATATGGTAAAATCCATGGAACACAAATTGGGATATGCCTTTCTAATTTAGGGGGTTGATGTTAAAGTAAAATGAACTGCTCTTAGGAATGCTAGAAGTATTTTAGGAATTAAAAATTTGTTTCTAAATTTCATAGTGTTTTTTTTAGTAGCCTAGACCTAACTGTAAACCAATACTGACATAGATTATTGCACAAATTAAAAAGACAGATTCATCTGCATTTGTTTCCAACAAATCAAGTACAGATAAATATACACAAAAATCCTAGACTAGAGGGTTTTTCCACCCTTGACTATGAATAAAATATATAGAATGAATACTAGCCTAGCCTATGCTGTTATTCATATCCTGTTTAAATTAATAATAGATAATGTATTTTTTACCTCACTATTTTTCTAAACAAATACAACTAACCTGTTGCTTAGCTTCAATAAACAATATAACATAATTCATCATAAACAAGAAATCCATCTGCATCAAAAACTAGCACCAATCAAAGAAAAACAGTCAAGGAAAAGCACATATATCAAATACAACTTGACTACCATTTAAACAATAACATTCATTTTTTAAAATAAAAGAAATGCTTAATGTTTTTAATTTGCTGTAATCAGATTTTGCTATAGCTTTCACCTTACCTTAATCCATTTGAGAGCTTTAAGGTCCTCCAGACCTTTAGTGCTTTTGAGTTGACAACTCCCAATTGAGTGTCAAGGTGGCATTTGAAAGACTGAATAGAGGGAGAGCTGACAGTTGAGTCCTTCAATTGATTGCAATGGCTTATGACTCTTCTTGAGAAGTATATTTGACAGGTTCTCAATCAGGAGCTTAACTTTGGCAGCTTCTTGGAGTGTCCTCTTGTGTAATGATGGCTGGTGCTATGACTGCTGCTAAAGATAGTAGAGTTTTCTTCTTGAAGTTTGTAAGTCAGCATCATAGCACTACACATGCATCTGTAGACATGGGTAGGTAGCTTAAGTTGCTTGAGGCAGTCCTCATATGAAGTTGATTTTAGGCTTTTCATGCACTTTGTTGCTTGCCTCTGAACATTTTCAATGAGCCTTACATCTTGCTGATAAGAAGGACCTACAAGGCACATGCCAAAATCAAGATGGGGTCTCACAAGAGCTAGGTAGCTGTTGGGTTGTTAGGTCCAAGGTGCAAAATACAGCATTTGATTGTATTGAATTGAAGGAGCCAGTCTTGAGTCCAATCCTGTAGCCTGTCTATGTCATGTTGGATGGTCTGTGGATTTGCAATGTTGAACAGTTTGGCATCATTAGCAAACAAATACATACTATTATCTACATGATTGAAAATGTTGTTGATGTACATCAAGAAATGGGTTAGGCCTAGTACAGTTCCCTGTGGTACCCTGCTCATTACCATGGCCTCATGGGAGTAGATTGGCTGGCCACTCATCTCAAATAAGCAAACTTTCTGCTTGCAGTTGGTGAGGAAATTCATTAGCCAGTCTATCATGGCTGAATTGATGCTGGAGGCAGATAATTTCGAGTGCAATTGAATGTGCAGTACCTTGTCAAAAGCCTTGGCAAAATCCAGCAGCAGTAGGTTGACTGGATGTCCTTGATCAATCAGATTTGTAATTTCTTTGTAAGATTCCAATAGGTTTGTTTCAATTGATTTTCCTGACTGGAATCCATGCTGCTTGGGCAACAAGATCTTGTTTTTGGTTAAATGTTCAAGAATTGAATCATTGACTATGTGTTCAAGTATCTTAACAATGGCTGAAGTTAGGCTAATAGGTTGTTAATTCTCAGATTTGGTACAATCACCTTTTTTGAATACAGGCATTATGTACTATAGGCTACTTTCCAGTCTGCTGGTAGCTCTCTAGAGATAAGTGACATCTGGAAGATTCTCATGAGGGGCTTTGCTATCACTTCTGTGGTTTCTTTTAATATCCTGGTGTGTATATTATCAGGCCCTGGTGACTTGTTAGCATCTAATTTGAGTAAACATTTAAGGACATATGTAGACAATACCATGGCTCTCTCCATTGGGGCTTTTACATCATATTTTGGTGGGGAAGGTAAAGCACCATCTGGTTCAGTGGTGAAAACTGAGACAAATTGTAGGTTCAGTAAGTCAGCAAGCTTGTTAGTGTCTGTAGTTTCTTCACCTTGCTCTGTTATCAGTTTTTTGATACACTATTGTGGTCTTGGCTAGAGATGTACTGCCAAAACTTCTTTGGGTTTGTCTTGGCTTCATCAGCAAGTTTGGATTCAAAGCTTGTGTACAAGGCCTGCATCAAGTTTTTAAGTTTGTTCTGGGTTTTGGAATATTTTTCTCTATTTTTCAGGGGAGTGGTGTCTTTTATATTTCTTCCATTGTCTGCTTTTATGGCTGATTTCCCTCTTAATCTCTTTTGTCATTATCAGAAGTGTTCTTGGTTTGGGGACAAGCTTGCTTGAGGTGATTTGCTTTGCTTATCAGCAAATCTTTGAAGCACTGTCATTGCTGTTCTAGAGAACCAGATGAGACACCATCCCATCTGATGTTTTTGATATCCATTCTAATCTTCTCATAGTTAATGAAGGTCTTCTTGATGTAGCAATTTGTTACTTTGAGGAATGTTGTTCTAATGTCTATGGTGACATGATCACTCTTTCCAATTGGGGGCATGTAAGAGGTAGAGAGGAGAGCTTCTGGTCTCCTGAGAAATACCAGGCTGAGAAGGTTTGGTTGCTGTCCCTCCCTAAAATGCATTGGCTGGTTGACAATTTGGTGGAGAAGGGCATCATGAACTATGTCAATAATTGGGCTCGTAGGACCAGATGAGACATAGGGAAACTGGTCTTTCCAGGGGATGTTAGGAAGGTTGAAGTCACCTGTGATTAGAAGATTGGTGGGTGTCTGCAATCTTGCAAATGAGCTCTGCTAGTTTTCCATCTGTTTCCTCTGGTGACAGTGCTGATGGACTTCTATATACACAGCCAACTCTGACAGAATGGTCGTCTTTATTCCCTGGAACTGAAATATCAAAGAAAATGGTTTTGGCATAGGGGCATCTGGTGAAGTAGCAATTGGGGTGATGGTGTAAGAGGATTTAACCAGTGCAAGTGTTTCATGGTGGCAATAATTAGATGACAAGTTTAATATAGTATGGTAGCCTTGCAGGCTAACATGTGAATTTAGGAGCTGGTTTCTTGAATTCTTGGGACACACCTCAGTAAGGAGTATAATATCATAATCATTTGCATAAATTGAAGATTTCAGCTCATTGATTTTGTTTGGGAGTTGGTCAACGTTTGTTATTAGAGAGGAGAAATCTTGACCTACTTTCTGCTTTCTTCAGTTGAGTACTTCCTTATGGCAGTTTTTCATGTTGAGGACTGGCTTATCCAGAATGGATATGGAAGAGCTGGAGGATCTGCTATCATCTGATTGGTTGAGACTTGCATTTGCAAAGGAATTGTAGGATGATGAGCCGGAAAGTTCATAGGCACTAACTGGTGACACAAATACTTCTGGGTATATTATTTACACTATGTACAGGGCTGGTAGCTGGGGTATCTAACAGTTCATGGGCTGGTGAGGGTAGCTCCCGCCCAGATGAATTCAGTCTTTTGGAACAATTTTTCCATGGTGGATAGCCAAATTTGGCTCACCTAGCTCAATCTGATGTTTGAGTTCAGTAGATAAGGCTTTCCTTTTCTCCCAATCTTCCCAGGATGTATCTGCCCTGAACTGGATTTTTTGGCAAAGCTTGTAAGATTTTTGTAGAATGCGTCTTTTCAAGTTTAGGTTTGGGACAGAGAAGAGAATCAGAGGGGGTTAGTTGTGGGTTGATTCTTGGCTGCTGGTTCCAGGTCTTTTGGTTGGCAATGGTTGCCCTAATAAGCGTCTGATGTTGCTTATGTTTGCACCCGTAATCCTGTACTGCTCTGTAAGATGAGTTTTGATGAATGTCTTGTCATTATTTACTCCTGGCTGCAGTGGTACACCATATGCAACCACGTTGAGTTTTCTCCCCTCTCTCTCTTTCTCCTGCCTGAACAACCTCTGGATTTTGTCTTCAAGGTGAGAATTAATGGCTTGTTTCAGTTTAGATGCTTCCTCCGGCATTGGAGCTCCAATGTGTTCTTTAACTTCTGAGATGGTGCATTTTTTGGCCACATTTTTCTCAAGATCATTAACTTAATCTTTGACTTCATCTATCCTTGCGGTAATGCCTTGCTTAAGCTCCTCTACTGCTCCTTTAACTATTTCTGCAATAGGTGAAGCACTAGGGACCTTAGATGATATTAAATTCGAATGTACCAGAGTGCTTACAGATTGGGCAGTACCACTGCATGTCTCCAATGGTTGACATCTTTGTAAAAAGTTTGTACTCTATGGTGGTTATGTTTAGGCACTTAATACATAGCCATTTTTCAAACCCATTGTTTAAAACAGCCTTTGAATCCGATTCGAGACCATATTTACATCCAGAACAGAAATCTAGGGACTTTTTTGGGCTAACTAGCTTCTGTTTGTTATCCCGTTTAGGAGGCATCCTTTTTCGCGTAGTCGTCCTGCCAACAGTGTTCATGAGGTAGATAGAATGTGGGAAGTGCAATACTCAAATCACCTATTCCCAGTAGTTTAAGGATTAAAATCCCATTGGTACCAACTCAGCCTTTTGTTTGGTTGATATTGCTCCCTTCTGTACAAATTACCACCAAAACTATGGAAAAACGAACAAATCAACGTAATCTGTGGCGTTTTTAATATTTAATACATTTTTAACATAATAGCTTTATGTAGTAAAATAATATATTATATTAACTATATCATATAAACTTAAGTATATCATATATCTAGAACTATTTGTACCAGCATGGTAATTAAAACATTCCAATAGAAATACCACATTTCTAACTGGGATCCTTTTCATTTGTTATTGCAATAGTATATAAAGTACTTCCAAGTCACCATTGTCTCCATCAGTTTGTTGTATATTGGTTGACTCTGTCTGCCAGTTTCAGTTCTAATGGTGCATGTTATGTTTTGTTCTGACAACATTTTTAGGAGTTTTATGAGTACAGTACTATTTAATAGCTGTGAAAAAACAAAACACAGGGATGACAAATAAAACAGTTAGTCAAATAACTTTTAATCAACTATTCAAATAAGGTGCAAAAATCATAGTTTCTTCATAAATCTAACTGTCAAGCTAAGCATGGGTCATACACAATACTGTATTACCTGCCAAAACCCACTCATTTGCTAATACTACATTTACAATACTACATGCTACATTTACATAGCTAAGCGCAAATTAAATTTGAGCTAAGCACTTTTACAGGATAGAATACTAAACTACCCCTTGATATGTATTACCATAGATTACAGCTTGGAGTAATCCAAGGATTTAATTTTTTTGTTAAATTGTTGGAATTTAATATTTTAAATATGTGTTTAAAATTGTTATCTTTTTTGTTAAATAAGCCCCCACATCTACTATCCAATTCAATTTTTTTTTGTAGAGTTATTCTTGAAGTGATGGAACATTAAGGGTGTTCCAGGAAGCTGTCTTGGCTACAGCCAGATTAAAAGGCCAATAGTATACCTTCATAAGCTAGGCAATAGTGCTGAGTTAAGCTACATCTGATTCCAGGGTTTGGACTCGCCTATAAATTCCTATATTTTAATGCACTCCTATAAAATGCCTATATTTTGGCTAAAATCCTATTATTCCTATATTTTCGGCTGAAGAGCACCAAGAACGTTGCTCATGATTTGCAATTTTCACTGCTCGTTAAGTAAGCCAAGATGTGCTTTTCTTTGCTTTTGACTCTGCTGGTAAACTGTGCTGTCTTTTGGTGTAGATCAATAATTAATTACAACTGTTGAGCTGTTTGAACTTAACTAATGCTTTGTGTTGGGATTAGTAAGCCGCTTCTGCCTGGGCTATGCTGTTGTGTTGACTTAGTAGCCTATGTTTTGTTTTTTTTCATGTTGGGCCTGTCCAAAATGAGCAAAGATCAGTATATAGGCTAGCAGTCTCTGCTTAATGAGACTGTGAGTTCTTGTGACTTATGCGTTTCCTGGCTGAACACTATAAAAGGCTAATGCGAATGCGGCCCAGTTTCGGACATATCCACATTTTTTCTTTTTATGGCCTTTTAATCTGCGGGATGCTATTTGCAGGTGATACTTGGTAATTAAGTATGGGGTCTACCAAGTTCAATAGTTCAGGGCTTGCTAAGACGGTTTGCAGCAATAAAAAGATTGGCGAATGGGAACAACCAGTACTCATTCTTTTGCAAACTCTGCTTGAAAAATCTTGGTTGCACAGCTGGGGCTGCTCAGCTAAACCAACATGTGCGATCGGCAGAACACAAAGTCGCAGTTGCTGCTCAACTACATCCACTACAGCTTCATCTGACCGGATAATCTCGAGTTGATGAAACAACCAAGGATAAACCATTAGTTGGTACAAACATGTTTTGTGAGTGTGATGCCACTTATAAAGCTAAGTTAATATGGGCATTTCAGATGGTACAGAGTTCCATGTCTGCTAACTCTTCAGACCATATTGTCATAACCTTCCATGCAATGTTCCCCGGTAAGATATATCCCTATGTGCAAAGAAACTCACGTATCTGATCACCGCTGTGCTGCATCCTTACTGTAAGCAAATGCTTGTGAAGGACATTCAGTCATATTTTGTACTAGAATATGACAAGACAACCAACAACGCTGGTATACAGATATGTGTTTGATATTGGTCCTCATACGGAAACAAAATCCAGAGCAGATATGTATGCACAAGTTTTATGGGCCACGCGAAGAGTGATGACCTGTATAGGAAGATTATGTCAGCCATTGAGCAGAATCAGCTGCCACTTGAAAAACTGATCACGCTTGGAAGTGACGGACCAAACGTCAACAAAAGCGTTTGGAACAAGTTCAATGCCAAAAAAAAGAAAGTGACAGGAAAGGGAATGTTGAACATTGGTACTTGCAACACCCATATAATTCATAACGCTTTCTTGAAAGGTTTTCAGGTGTTTGGAGAAGAAAGTTCCGACTTTATTCTTGTGCATTCGTTGTGCATTTATTCATTATTCTTGTGCATTCATTTTTGGACGGCTGGCCTGCACGTTGTGAAGAATATTGAAAGTGCCAAAAGAAAGTGGGAGTGCCAGAGAATGCTTTCATGAAGCATGTCGCAAGCCACTGGCTTGGGACCAATTTTTCATGTAAAGGAAAAAGAACCTTTTATAAATTTTGAAACAGCATTTAGTAACCTCCACGCCTTCCCCATGGAATCAAGGGTGAGAGAAGTTATGTTTATGATAATACTTAGGATTATGCAGTATAGAGATAGAATTGCGCGTTTTATTAGAAGTGAAAACCGAAGGTGTCACCTCTGTTCAGAGGTGGTACTGGATGGACTATCTCATGAATTTTTGGAGTGTGAGAAAAATGAAAATATTTTTAATTTTGTTTTTGAGATAGTAAGAAATTTAGGTGTGAGTATAGAAAGTGAGGAGGATAAAAAAGGATTATAAAGTTTGATATAAGGGAAAAAATGGAGGATAAAAAGAAAAATATGGTGTGTTTTATAGTAGGAAATTTATGCAGGTATGTATGGAGTAGAAGAAAAAGGAAGGAAAAAATAAATATCAATATTTTTAAAAAGTTTTTGGGTAAAGAAGTAGATTTTTTGAGAATGAGTAATAGATTTGAGAATTATTTTGAAATGAATATTTATTAAAATTTGTTTTATATATTTAATTTATTTTATTTTTTTTATAAATCTTTAATTATATATTTTATGAATATTTATTTTTTGATTTTTTTTTTTTTTTTTTTTTTTTGGAATTTGAGCAGTTGAAACGGGCTTTTAGAAAATGAAGAAAAAAAGAAAAAATGAAAAACTTTGTCTAAGTGTTGAGTGTATGTTTGTGTAAGATGATGTTCAAAGTTTTTTATTTGGGCATTTTTGAGGTAAGAGCGAGAGTAATTTGGGAGGATGGGATTTTTTGGTAAACAGAGGGATTTTGGAGGCAAAATAAAGTATTTTTTTGGAGTTTGATAGTTGGTGCCACAGTGGAAGGGGTTCTCTATACCGGAAGGGCATCCTGCAAAGCGGCTAGGCAGATGCTGTATTAATGTTGGTTAATTGGTCGTAGAATGCCCCCAAATGAAATCTGTAAAGTATTAACTGCTCAAATTTATAGTTTGATTGTTATGATAATGTAAAGTTAAATAATTTTGTAGGTTTTTTTATTTTTTTTTTAGTGTAGGTGGTACATAAATATAGTTATTAGTTTCGGAAATAAAGAAGTTAGTACCACTGAGAGGAGAGGAGGTGGGATTTAAAAAAATTAAAAAAAAAAAAAAGCCGCTGGCTGACGATCGGACGTGCCCTCGCTAGAATCATGCAGCAGTGGCCGGCAATCTTAGAGTACTTCCTGAACTTCGTGCCGAGAGAGAAAAAACTGAAGAATCTTCTGTCCACTCCCAAATTTCTGAAGATTGTGGCTTATATCAAAAGTGTGACGATGAAGGCCCAACTCGAGTTTGTTCTAGCCTCAGCAGAACTGTTCATGAGTTTCACCCAACCGTTCCAGAAAGAAGAGCCTCTCAATCATGTTCTGCACTCAGAGATCAGAAGACTAGTTGTGACGCTTTGCGGACGGGTCTTTACTCCAGATTTCGTGACCGAGACTGAAAATTTCTCACCAGAAATGTTGAACCTTGCTGAAAAATTTGCAGAAAAGCCCATAGTTTCAGAAACTGTGGAATGAGCTTTTGGTTAGAAAACAACACTGAAAGACAAGGCCATTTTCTATGTCGATGTGCGAAAACATTTTATTGCGGGTATTCGCCATATTTTGAACCAATGTACTCTGGAAAAGGATGGTTTTCTAGAGGCTTTACGCTGTTTGAGTTGGGATTCAAGAAGCATTGCAGACATAGCGGTTGTGGCACGCGAGATTACGATTGGAGTAAGCTCAGACGTCGCCCAGACTGAGTGGCTGTTTTTGCGAACGGAAACTGGTCCCCGTGAGGACATTACTCGGATCGATGATTTTTGGAGCAATTATTTTGGACTGGTGAATGAGCGCGGGGACAGCAAGTACCCGGAACTTACCAAGCCTATCAAAGCGGTGCTGACGTTCTCGCATGGCAGCGCAGATGTTGAGCGTGGGTTCTCGCGTTCTGGTAGGATTCTCGGTGAAGACCAGGCCTTGATGTCTGAACGCGTTCTGGATGCGAGACTCATGGTATATGCCACGTTGAGGCTTTATGGAGGAAAAAAAGAACGGTTTGTTATTACAAAAGAGCTGTTGAATCTTGCACGTTCCGCACGATCTCGGTATCAACAATATCTGGATGAAAGAAAAAAGAAGAACTATCCGAGAAGAAAAAATCAGCTTTCGAAGAGGACAGCAGGCGGAAGTTGCAGGAGGTCCACGACAAAAGAGAAAGAAATAGAAGACCTGGAAAGCAAAAGGAAAATACTTAGAGCATCAGAGCAAGAAAAGAGAACAGTAGCGGATACTCTACTTCAGGAAGCGACCAACAGAATGAAGAAGGCTGCTGAGTCCAAGAGTTCCATAGACTTTGTTCTAGCTGTTTCTTTGCTCGAATGAGCTGTGAAGTCCAGAACAAGGGAAAGAGAGCAGATGGTGGAATATGCGAGAATGGAGCAGTGTCTTGCAAAGAGAAAAACTGACCTCATATCGAAATCGATGCCCAAGAAGCAGCAAGAGTGATTCCAAATATTTTACCTGTATCAGTCAATCGTTGGCACAGCATGTGTATCTGATTTTTTACTGTTTTTTACTATTTGTACAGTTTGTATTTGAAATAAAAAAAATAAATAAATAATTGCAAAAACTCGGGAAATGACGAACTTATGTGACCAAGCATCCTACGCCATCTACCACAGATCTGATCCCGAGGACTTCCGAATCCTATATTTGGCCTATATTTGGGCCCGGAAATCCTATAAAAATAGGACAGAGCCTATAATTTGAAATGAACCGACCTGTCCGAACCCTGTGATTCTCTAAGCCTTGAGATGAAGACAAGGCCTTTTGAACTTTATGCTTAAAATTATATATATTATAAGTGGACACAACTCCTTTCTTCACTTAGCAAGTTCTAAAGCTCAACTATTTGGTTATAATAGAAATTCTTACAAGGCCTGATACTGACTCTCCTGCAAATTGCTGTCAGAAGGTAGTTGCTGGTTTTTTGTGGCTCTTCAAGCACTCAAAAAACTGGAATTTGTGGATATAATATTGAATTCTAGGGGTCTTGACACTCACTATTTTCACTTCAGTAGTAAAGCATGGGCATTTTTTAGTCTTCCTGAAGACAAGATGGACAAACTTATTCTTGAAATCTGTATATGTCCTTTGTCAACCATATTTGGAATTTTTTAGGTTTCTTTTGGTCAAACTTATATAATAAAAAAGCAACACAAAGGCCAAATTATATCTTAGATCTAATAAGATGTTAGTATAGCCTTTATACTGAATTTTAATAATTCTGGACTTTGTCCAAAACTTTATCAGTACATTCTTGGAACTTTAATTTAGAGTGCAATAAATTTTAAAAATCACTCTCAGCAGTCTTTGAGGTTTGGACGACAACCATCCATAATATGCAAAATAAATCTAGAATTTATTTTGATGTTCCAAATTGCACCTTACTTACTTAGGTCTCAACTATCCTCATTGGATGTTTTGGGCCACTCATCCTGCTAGCTCATGTGTAAGGGCTCTGTATATTAATCTATCAGGTGCAGTACATGATTGGGCTAAATTGATGTTGTCAAAATTGAAGGTCCATTCCCTTTGTGGTCTGCCTTGTGGACAGAGGCCAAGAAGAGATCCTTCAAGTGCAATTTTTGGCACATATGGCTATGACCAGATAAGTATGTTATTGGAACTTTAATTTAAAGTCCACTAAATTGTTGAAATCACTCTCAGCAGTCTTTGAGGTCTGGATTACAACCATCCATATTTTACACAAAACGAATCCCGAATTTTCGCACAAATTGAATTTGGAATTTTGGAACAAATTGCACCTATTGAGGATAAAATCTAGCCTCCGTGGTTTAACCTAATTAAACAGCTCATGAAGATCAGATGAATAGAAGTGCCATCTTGAAATATCAAAGCTGGGCTCAATTTTTTTTTTTAGTTATTTGTGTAAAGGTAAATTTTGTTGCAAATTGCACACGTTGGGCAATTAATAAATGTGCTGAAAGGCAGGTCTAGAATAGTCTCTTGAGGATCCCCACTATCCATAAAATAGATTATTTCACTATTTTCTTCAATAATTCTAGTCCTCTGTTCTGTGTTGCTAAATAATGTTAGAAACCAGGTTAGAAACTGCTGTCCTGGGGCCCCAACAAGATGCTCATGTTCCAAGGCTCCAAGAGGGGTCTTGTTGGAACCCCTGGGGTCTCAACAGAATGATGTGCTTGAATCTATTTTAACATCTAAATTGACAAAGGATTTTAGCTTAGAGGAGAAAGAAAGATCTCATAAGCACAAGCCCTCCTTATGTGTTGTTGTGCTGTGAAGCCACATGCAAGGATTTATGTTAAATTTATCATGAAGGACAGTTGCAGACTTTTGATTTGCTTAAGGTGTGCTTTGAGATAGCTAGCTACTGTGCAGTTTGGAAGGTTTAATCAGTGCTAATAATAATCCCACGGTTGCACCAGTAGGTGGAACCTAGTAAGGAGCAAATCTTAGCAGAAAAAACCGGCAAATGAGAAATGCCATTTCTAGTTGATTGAGGAATGACAACCATTATCTAAATTAGTCTTAATAGTAAAATCTTATTTTAAAAACAAATTCATAGGAATTATTTAAAAATGGCTTGAAACCTCTAAAAATGGCATCAGATTGAAACAAAGAGTACCATACACCATTGGAATTGCTATGGCCAAAAACCAATGGAAATTTATAGGTCCCTGGCCTGAACAGCAAGGAAATCACTTTTTTTGTTTTGGTAGCACTGATTTGTCCTTTTTTACATTAAAAAAAAAACGACTTTTTGCCTTACAACACAGAGCCTTTTTACTCTTTGTACCTTTTGTAAATATCTATATATGTTAAAGGAGTAAGGTTGTTTTTGTGTATTATCTCCATCTAATTACCACTGTTAGTTTAATTGCAATCTTACCTGAGGAATATAAACCCTTTTGTGGCTCACTGTGCAAAAGTAAAAGCTTTGAACAAGTTTGCTGAAATAGAAAGCAATTTAAACTTAACTTGCCAAACATCTTCTACTAGAAGTCAGTTGAATCTGATGCTTTTTTTTGAACCTAACATATAAAAAATAAATATATTTACAAAATGAGGACCATCATCTTCAGCAAATATAGAAGCAACCATTCTAAAAGACTTTTTTTGGAGCCCAACATCTAAAAAAAATATATTTGCACACTGAGGGTCAGTCATATACTTAATACTCAACTTCAGCAAATGTAGACCACTTAAAAGGATTTTACCACCCTAATAATGTAGATAGTAACCTATAGACAGTAATATAGATAGTAACATCTAATAAATATAGAAGTAACCATCCTAAAAGACTTTTTTTGGAGCCTAACATCTCATCTTCAGCAAATGTAGACCACTTAAAAGGATTTTACCACCCTAATGAAAATCCTTGGTAAAATCCACCCCAATAAAATTAACCACCCTTAAAGGATCCAGAGCTGGATGTCTAATCTCACAAACCACACTTAAGATCTTGGGACAGGGTTTTCAACCCTGCTGAGAAACTAATCATAGTCAGCTACATCAGTACCAGCACTGTCAATAGTGTCACCATCCAGTTGTGCAATATTATGTAATTAGTCTTTTGGTATTCTGCCTAGCAATAAACTATTGTATGTCCTATTCTTGAAGTAAAGTGAGAGAGAGGGACAACTTCTTTATCTTTTATATTTCTAAGAATATGTAGAAACGAATATTTTTTGTCCATTACTTAAAGGAAAGAAATCAGGATTTGTTTCCATTTCAGCTCCTTTTATGAGAAATGTTGAAATATTTTTTTTATTCCAGAGGCCCAGCCACCAAATAGTTCAGAGGGGAATGAAGATATAATGCCAGGTAAGGATTATTCTTATCATTTAGTACTATTTCAGCAAATTTGTTTTTAGAAGCACCTTTTTTTTTGTTTTTTAAGTCTTCTTTGTAATGTTCAAACATGAATATATTAAACAAGCTGAACTTTCTCCCATTTTAGCAATAAAGAGCCTACATTTCGAATAAACTATTTAAGAAAAATGATCCTTTTGTAAGACCCAGTATTTGGTGGTGTAAATCCCGCTAGGCAACCATCAACTTTGTTTGTTGCTTAAGGCCCATTCACAATGAGATTTTACTAATATTAAGATTTAGATTGTGCTACTTTGAGCCAATGAGAATTTTCATAGTTCTCTGATTGGCTGAAAAATTTTGTTAAAAACTCTGATTGACTCAAATTAGCACTAGCTAATTCCTAGTACTAATAAAACCACATTAGATAGAGGGAGAGATAAATTTATTTTAGCAAACAAGCAACAGCTACAGTTAAAAGGCCACTCTAAGAAGTAAAAAACTTGTCTGAGGGGGTTACTAAATACCATAAACCCTACAACAAAACAATTATGGTACATCAATTTTTCTATACTATTCCTACCCCAAGAGGCCATAATAATTAATTTATTCATTTACCATTAAAAATTAGGTCTTTCAGGATGACAAACCCCCACAGCCCTCAGGGTAACGGTTGTAAGTTATGCCCTGAGGGCATTTAAGGTTTTTGTAGAAATTGTTGTTGTAGAAATTTCAAAATGGGCTCATTTGATTGGAAATTGAAAGGGCTAGTGTCCTTTTCAATAGTCGAAAGTGATTTGAGGGCAATTAACCCCCATCTCACGTTCACCATTTCCCTAAACACATCCAATCAAAATTTTGAGATACACATTTTGTTCAACGTAGTTGAAAGTTCTTGAAATTATGTCTTTGAGGATGACAAACCACCCACACTCCTCAGGGCAAGGGTTGTAATTTATGCCCTGGGGGCATATAAGGTTTTTATAGGAAGCGTTGTTGTAGAAACTTCAAAAAGGGTTCATTCAATTGGAAACTGAAAGGGCTAATGCTCTTTTTACTAGTCAAAAGTGATTGGAGGGCAACTAAACCCCTCTCACCCCCATCGTTTCCCCAAACACATCCAATCAAAATTTTGAGATACAGCATTTTGTTCACCGTAGTTAAAGGTTCTGGAAAGTAGGTCTTTGAGGATGACAACACCCCCACAGCCCTCAGGGTAAGAGTTGTGAGCTATGTCCTGGGGGCATATACGGTTTTTATAGAAAGGGTTGTCGTAGAAAGTTCAAAAAGGGCTCATTGGATTGGAAATTGAAAGGGCTAGTGCCCTTTTTAATAGTAAAAAGTGATTAGAGGGCAACTAACCCCCCCCCCCCCCTCTCACGCCTACCATTTCCCCAACCACATTCAATCAAAATTTTGAGATAGGCATTTTTTCAACGTAGTTGAAAGTTCTATAAATTAGGTCTTGGCGGATGACAACCCCCCCCCCCCCC
>JAQQPU010003528.1:0-11756 GCA_029168905.1 Artemia sp. Kazakhstan ARC1039 | reverse complement strand
TTTTATTTCTTCCAGACCAACCTGATGGAATATCAGCCGAGTCAGATAGTATTACCTTAAGTGACAACTGTGAGCTTGTTGCCACTCCAGTGCCTGAAGATGGATACATCCCTGTTGAAGGAGCTGCAGAATCCGTTGAAGAAATAGATGATGTAACTATTAATGGTAATGTTTGCCTTAATTGCAATATTTTGCAGTTTCATCAGTTGTTTTTGAAAATTATCGTCGCAAATAAGTAACTCGCCTATTTTTATTTCGCCTTTTTATGTTTCTCTGTTTCGTTTGGCTTTGACTGTAATTCAGTACAAGTATTTTCTAGTTGTTTATCATAGATAAGCAAAGGTGGAAAGTGAGCTGTAAGAAGTTTTAATTTTTAAGTATTTATTTTTTGTATTCAGGAAAGGTTTGTCCCTAAAAACGATCTAGTATACCTGCTACGTAAAGTCGAAGAATCACCCCAAAAGAAATGTCATTTGATCAATTTGACAGCTCTTCGAATTTTCTGTGGTCTAAGCCGCTTTGATTGAAAACTTTGCCGACATAATTCCATCGTCTTTTCCATCAAATTTCTTAATCAATTCACAAACTCTCACTAGGTTTCAATGATAAGTGGTCTCTTTGCCTTTGCCTTTAATACAGTCAGCCGAGGCTCAGTCAGCCGACGTTGAGGCTCACAAAATGATGTTTAGGGTGTCGAATCCTCCTAAAACTAATTTTATTCTCTGTTTCCTGATATCCAATCGACACTATTAGTTTTAGAACGTCCCATGTATAAAAACCAATGTTTTACTACTAGGCCTCAAAAGTATCTACTGCTATTATTTCTAAAATTCCAGCGTGTACAAGCCAAGGCTATGTTACACTGTCCCAAAATGTAACACCTACTAGTAGTTTCGTATCTAGTTGACGGTGAAAACAATTTGATTCTATGTGTATCACCCAGTGATTGTCACATAATTACTGAACTAATATTTGACAAATCATGTCAAAGTGTTACATTGATACTTTTAGTCGCTGCGTAACCATGTGCTTAAAGGCAAGTTTTCCTTCCCAAAAATGTATCCGAAACGAATAAAACAGGTAGACCAATTAGCATAAGTATGAAGCCCCTCGTCCATGAAGAGGAGCAAGTTTTATAATTCTCACTTACAAATTGCTCTTTCTAATAAGACTAGAAATCTTCAAGCAAGGAAACTTTTCTACCAAACAATTGAAGGTGGGAAGGGTGAGGGGACAGAGGCCCCCTTCGGCCCTCCAGTCATACAGATTAAAAATTCTTGCCTGATTCTGGTTGCCTCTTGCCAAAAATCGTCTGTGTATTGGAGGGGTGTAGTGCCCACTTAATTTGAAAATCATAACGATTTAGTGTCCTTGAGTTATTCTTGTTCAAATAAGGTGCAACATGCCTACCCTTCTGTGACAAAGTCAGCGGTGAGAAGACCAGGGAGATAGTTGATGGGCCATGGATCCACTTTTTGCTTCCACCAATATGAACTAGAAACCCTTGCGTGATTTTTCTTCAAGCAAAGAATAAAATCCGTGCGCTTCTGTAAAAAAAAAAAAAAAAAAAAAAAAAAAAAAAAAAAAAAAAAAAAAAAAGAACAGAGGGAGATAGAGGTGTTTTAGTGTGTCCATGGCCTCGCATTTTGCCTCTAATTATGCTGAATTTGAAATTGTTGTATGGTTCTAGACTAAAAAAAGGTCCAACCCTTGTGCGAAAAAGCAGGAGAAGAGGGAGTGTTTTCGATAGAACATGGCCCGACTTTGTTCCTCCAATCATGTGCATTGAAAATTATTCCATATTTCCTTTCAAATAATATGCAAAATGTCTATTTTTTTCACTAAAAGTTTGTGTGCAGGGGGGGGGGGACAACATCAGAAAGCCTTTTACCTACTTGAGTTGTACAGTTATAGGAATTGAAAATCCTTGCTTAATCCTTCAGTAATGGGCCCGGTCACACATTTTGCCTTAGCTTGTTCTTTGTTAGCAGGCCTTCACTCATTTTTGAGCAGTCATTATCCATTTTTCCCTGATGTATACAACAAAAAAGAAGTTCTTAGCTCCTCAATAGTGCATCTTATGGGAAAATTATTGTACAAGAAAAAAGTGATGCAGCATATACTCATCAGCTTTTTAAGGTTTATAAATTAGCATTATAAAGACAATTGTATCTGTTTAGTTCAAAAACTGTTTTTCTTACCGTGCGTCAACTTTTGCTTATCACTTCTAAAAAAGGAGCAAAGGAAAACCTCAAATTTCTTTAGAAACGAAAGAACTACTAAAGTTGGGAGACGCATGTGATAGAGAATCAGACACAGAAACTGAAATGAAACCACAAATGCAGCGAAATCACAAAAAATTGCTCGTAAAAATAGATGGTAGCACTTTTGAACCCATGGAAAAAAGCTATTGTTATTTTTTGGATCTCTAAATATAATTCTTATTTTTCTAAGATAATATGCGCTATTGGATTTAAATCTAACTTCAAGTTGAAACTGCCAGCTACTCTCTTGCTTGCTTGAATAGAGCTTTCCACTCGACAGCCAAAACGCTGCTCGAAGAAACGAAAGCTTGGTAGAACAAATTGAGATAGTCCTCTCTGACGGAGAGTTTAAATGCTCCACTTCAGCTCACACGGTGTTGTTTTTGGGTCAAGCCCAAGTGAAGACCATTTTTTTTGGCCCTAGGTTAGAATTATGTGCAGCTTTTCGAACTATAGTATCATATTTGTCGATAGAGCAGGAGATAATTTCTATAGTAACGGCAGAGGCTAGACCTCTACCGCTTTTTCGTAATGAACTGAAATCGGCGGCATTTTTCCCGCAGCACAATTCATGACAGTTTTAATCGAAACTAGGGTATAAGTAATCGTATATATGAACAGTAGCGAAAAGTTTTTTCAGAAATGATACATACTTGATTTAAAACAGACAGTAGGCTAATGAAGCATTTCGTAGCTGCCTGGAAGAGTGTCAGACTAGTTGAAAATGATTCAAAATCATTTGGAATTGTAAAGTAAATCTTCATTAATACAAATAGTTATAACACAATTTCCGCTCTAGACACCGGAGAGCAGAGATGGATATGTCAGTTTAATAAATAATTAACTGAAGAGAAACACAAAGTAACACACATATCTTTAGACAAAAAATAGGAAAATCGAGAAAACAAGCAGTAAGAAAAGAAAGAAAGAAGAAGAGAGAGCAGAGAAAATAGGGCAGAAGCCATTCCAGCGCGAGTATACAAAACGAAATTAAATCCATCATCTGTAAGTTCCCACACTCCCATAAGGAATAACTTTCACACAGATTAAGTTTATTTGCAACATAAGGGGTCTGGCCGTAATGAAGAGGGGTTTAATTTTTTTTTCTTTTTTTTTCATAGAAGAATTAAAAAAAACACTCTTCAATGAGCGTACCAAAAAGAGGCGTTTTTAAGATATAAGGGGGGATTTTGGGGAATGGGGAAGTGCCTGTACGAGAAGTATGGGTCGATCCCATTTTCTAGTGCTATAATAAAAGAAAGGTTTAGATGGCCACGTTTTACGGATGAAGGCTAATAGACCGCCAAAGATCTCGCTTTTTGGCCGTCCATCCGGGACCGAACGAAAAGGGGGTCGTCCCCGAATCGGCAGAAAAAATAACAATGTAGGATTTACAAGGAACTGGAACTTCACGGAAGGGTTAAACAGCAAAGCTTTGAAAAGGTTGGGTTGGAGGAGCTTGCGTAGTTGCGTTGGCCTCAGGTGGCTTAGGGGTGCATTGATTTGTTAGTAGTAATAGTATTAGTTTCTTGGGATTCAGTCTTTGGGCATCCTGAGAAGCCACACAAATCATCTAGGCTACTCTTACATAATGTGCAGGTTGAGAGAGATTGAAAAAATTTCGTTCATAATGACTGTTGTGCCATATTTTGTTGGTAAATTATCTACAATTGTTTAAAACAGTTATCCTTAAAAAAAATTTCTGACAGGTGTTTACATACTTTTTTTCTTTTTTCCTTTATCTTTTGTATCTTTATATCTTTTCTATATATATTATAACTTTATATATATACCTTTTTATCTATATCTTTCTTTGTATCTGTTCTATACCTTTCCTATATCTTTTTTCCTTTAATGTTTAATTTTTGTGCCATAATTATCCTCTGTAGCTTCATCTCAAACGCCAAAATTTTTTACTTTGTTCTTATCCATTCTACAGCAGTGAGTTAAAACACCTTTGTTTTTGGCGTTGCACTTTTTATTGTTTTGTTTGGTGTTGTTAGTAGATTAACTACATTTGTTTCAAAGGATTATCCTTAAACAATTTTTCTGAGAAGCCCGCCGTGATAATTAAAAGTACGACATATGCCATTTTGTAACTTTTCAGGAGAGCCAAAAAGCGGAAAAAAACTTGTCGGCTCACAAGCCGACAAACTTGATATTGAACTAGGCTAATGAGAAATGAGGCTAATGGGGAAAAAGGGAATGTATTCTAAACCAACTTTTTATGCTGAAAAATGAGGTTAATGGGGATGGAGGTTATGTATTCTAAACCAACTTTTTATGCTCATGTCAGTGGTATGAATTAAATTCAAATATTCCGAGCGAATTCAAAATTATTCCATTTTATGGCATATGTCTCCTTTTTCCTTGACTAAAAAAGGAGGCAAATGCCATCTCCCCATGGTAAAGCTCCATAAGATAATTCTTTGCTGTCAGTCTGTCAGACAAAGGCCACTTAGAGGCTTATGTCTCTTTTTGTCTTTTTAACCGTACAAGATGGGAAGTCAGGACTGCATCATTCGATTCCTCGTGCTCATAACTCATTTTTGACCAAAAATGGCATATGTCGCACTTTTAGTTATCACAGCCAATGTGTTTATGCACTTATGTTTTTTCCTTTAATTTGTCTTTGTTCGTATCCATGCTACAACAGTGAGTGAAAACACCATTGTTTACCCATACTCAGTATACCATTAAATGAAACTTACTTAAGAATAGCTACATATAATTGAAGCTCAAGGTTGTCTAAGCTCAAGCTTGACTAAGCTCAAGGCAATGTGTTTAGCGATCAAAACTACTCTAGCCAAACCTATCCAATATAGAAAAAAGGTCAGGCTTGTCTTTAATATAAGAAACAGCTAAAATTTATTAATCCTTATTTAGATCAGTCAAATGCGGAAGAAGTGTCATCAACTGTGCCCTCATTGCTGCCATGGGGTGGCCGAAAAGAAAGAGTCAGTTTCCCCACGGGAATACCAATAGACCACGAACTCAAGTCTGGAGAGTTTATCATGAGAACACTGTTTGCACAGTTTACAGTTATGGTTAGAAAGAAAATTGAAGGAGTTATGACTGAACCGTTGGTGGGTATACTGCGATACAAATTTATGTTGTTTAGCTATTAGTTTTAAAAATTATCGCATATATAACTTTGGAGTACGTAAGACTTTCAAAGGTGAATCAGCCTTAATAAAAAAAAATCCAAAAAATCTGCATGTTAAAGCTAATAAAAAAGTATTGGACGTGCTCCTACTTTTATTTATAAATATTGTATCCTGAAATTCTTCCAACTTAGAATGTTCCTGTGTTCTTTCCGAAAATATGAGGACGTGTTCATTTTTTGCTGTTTATGTCTTTTAAACTGTTCATTGTCTTTATAGTTGATGGTTTTCAATCAAACTAACAACTAATTAGAAGTCGACTGTGAATGGTTAAAATGTAAAAAAAAGTTTTAAACACCAGTGGCCCTAGTAATAGATAGACCTAGTAATAGGCCTAGTAATAGTAATAGGGCTAGGATAGCCTGGCTGAAAGCCAGACTATACAGCCCGTAGATGGTACTACAGCTAAATTGAGGGATTTTGAAAAATGTTTTTTTTTTCGTTGAAAATGTCTTTCTGGTATTTGATTGAAAAATTGAAAAAAAAACACAAATTTGCCGTCTCCCCTAAGTTTAGAAAAATACATTTTGACTCCCCGCCCCAAAAATTTCCTTTAAACTTTCAAAGATGCATAGAGTATTTTTTTGATTATATTAGATCAGTTGCTGCTTGAAGTTTGGTTTTCATAGAATCGTATTACGGTTCGCCATTTCTTTATGTGATGCTTCATTTTAAAATTTTGTGTCTTCCCTATATTTCCTTGTGGAATAGCTTAGGTCTCAATATTTTTTAACAGATAATAGTTGTCTATTTGGAGGCTGGCGGCTTTTTTTTTAAATAGAAAAAGTGCTTTGTTAATTAAACAAATTAACAACAAACCTAAAGTAAACAATAGGAACACATTTCATTGCTCTCATGCTTAAGTGTCTTATCTGACGCTTTCAGACTTCTGAAATAATTGCAGAAAGCTGTTTGCTAAGCTGTTCTCAAAGGGAGGATCATCAAGAAAATGTAAGTTCAGTCGCAATTTGATTCTCCTGCTCTACACTGCCCTGCTGATCCTCCCTATGCAGTGGCGTCGTTGAAGGGGGCAAGGGGGCAGTTGCCCCCCAATAATTTGGAAAAATAACTCTAATTTATTAAATAGCTTTTAAACTGTTGCTTGTTTTCAGTGTCAAATTTGCTCTTTTATTCGGCAGATAATTTTTAATAATTAATCTGTGCTCGTTTTTAACATAAGGAAGACGGGAAAAATAGGGTCCATTACAATTCACATTATGTTCCACAGTAATATTTTTCCAAATATACAGCCTTTGAAACCTTATTATCAAGTAAAATGTGAGCCTAGTTTATGGCAAAATTGAAAAATGTCATATGTTTCTTGTTTTGCCACATTTCCTCAGGTCATTTTTTTTTCTGATATTTCAGGTGCTTTTAATTCCTATAATCTATCAGTTCAAGATTAGATTCTCTTGGTTTAAAACTTTCAAAAGTGGAAACGAATATACCCTCTACATCTACAAATAGGACAGAAATAGAATCATTAAAGAATAAGAAGGTACAGTGAATATAATTTCCTGAATGAAAAAAGAAATAATTGAAAAAGAAAATAAGACTTAGTGCTTTTTATAATGGTATTTGTACTACAACTAGATAGGTCCAATCGGTTGAAGTTTGGTCATGGAATTTGGTAGAGGGGGATCTGCTCCAGGGATTATTTAATTGTTATAATTTTATTTCCAGTGTTTAATTGAAACTCTGATTCTCTTATTTGTCATTGAAATTTGCCTCATAAGCGCTGATAACTTCCTATTCCTTACGTTCCGGATTCACATAATAACCCACAAATGTAGAACTGCCTCTATGTACAATACCGTGCTGACTTCTTGCTATTTCCGCTTTTCTAAATATTCCTTTTAACCAGTTACCAAAAAAAGAATTAACATAAATATACTGAGGAATATTACTATTATTAGTCGCATTTCACGTAACATCAGTCCTACTTGTGTGACATTTATCTCTTCATCAGCATGTTGTACGAAATGTCTGCTGCAAGTAGGATAAAGTGACTTTAATCAAAATATGTATATATTTCTCACAATTTAGAAATTTTGTGTGCACGTATAAGCGGTACCAACCCATTCTCTTTTTCTATTGTTATTAGTTTTACCATGCAGCACTAGGATACCATGCTTTGCCTGTGAAGGGAATTAGAGACAAAAAATGATATTTAGTGTATCCCCACCCCCCTCCAGAAACGTATACCCCCATTCTCTGAAATACACAGGAAAATTTTGCCATCCCTGGCAATTTTTAATTTATTTAAGGTTTCTGCTGTAATAATGCCAAGAATTGTTCAAATTTTCTGAATATTCTTTGTGAAACAATGCCCAACGGATAAGTTAATAATTTAACTTTATTTTCGAATGCTTTCAAATTTAAAATACAGTCGCTATTAAAATGTGGGGAATATGTCACAATATAATGTTACACAATCGCCTAAACGGTATCTTTTTTTTTTGTTTTTCTTTTTTCTTCAACATCTTAGTAAAAGCCAAGCACCAGCACTTATTTGCAAGATTGTAAAATGTGTGTTTATAATTTACTGCGTAATGTTCTTAAATTCACCAATTAGCGTGTTTGTTAAATAGTAACTTTTCTTCATTACTGCTTGAATAGCACCTACTTCAATGCACCCCCCTCTTGCCCTCCCCAATAAAAATACTGTAGCTACGCCCCTGTCCCTATGGTAACGGTAAGCCTAGAAAACAGTTTTTGACAATTATCTCAGAAGTCTAAAAACGTCTTATATGACGTTAGGCGTAACAGTGGCGATTTAAATTTGCCTCCTTGGAGAAATTCACAGTACTTGAATTTATATTCAACAAAGTTAACGGTATTTTTCCTTTAGTACGGAAATCATTTTGCAAAGTCCAGTTGTGAATACTTTGAAAGCCATGCATAAATTTTGTTTGTACTATTTCAGCTTTTATCTTTTACAGGTACGATGAAGTCGTCAGACGACTTTTTTTGGAAAGATGTACACTGTCTATAAGATAAAAGGATAGTATTTACATTAACACAAATAAGAAAAAATATATTATCTGGGAAATTATTTATGGACGTTGACACAATAGTCGTATCATTTACCAGAAAAAGTAAACACTAAGTAACCTTGACTTTGAAAAAAAGGACATAAACGCATATAGGCTTAATTTGACTATAGTTGTAGATAAATTTTGAGCCTCCTTAGCAAGAAGAATGGGAAAGAAAAGAGACAACAACTTATGTTGTGTAGGCTAGAATTATTCAAACACATAAACTGTTGAACGTTTCGCTTAATAGTAATATTATTCCATGGTGATGCAATGACGTCAATTCTTAGAAGCATAGTTGCAGCAGTTTTTTGCAACCTAGCAAAGAGCGAACCACGGTACATAAAAATAACGAGATTTAACGAAACTGTATAGTGAAAAAATTTAACAGGTAACAGTAATTTAAAATAATAATTTTCGTTCAAATCCAAGTGAACATCAATTTTTAATGTATGAGAAGGAATTTTTGAAAATTTCGAGATGGCGTCTGAAACCCGCAAAGAATATATTCGTTTAAAACACAAAGAAATACACCATTGATATCACCATTCTTAAAAGTCCTTAGCTGAAGGTTTGTAGTCCTCCAACTTGAACAACAACAAAAATTCCGTTTCTGCATGAAAAGTGTTGATGTGTCTGTTTTTTCACCAGGGTGATTGCATCGAACCAGAGCCCTTTGGACTCGTTGTGAGATGGTTCATTTGAATGGGAATGAAAATATCTAGATATCTTTTGACCTAACGAAATAGATTGCGGCACACCAAAATGCCGCTATCTGTCATTCTTTGACGAAATAAATCCCTTTGAGCCCAAATAGATGCAAATTTTAAGATAGGTTATCGATTGAACCCCTTAGCACTTCCCAAATTGATAAACCGAAGAAAACCAAATGTTTAGCATAGATTGCGTGACTGTTGTGCTCAATATCCGACTGTTTAGCAGGCCTACAAAGGTTCGGTAAACTGTGATGAACTTGGGTAAAATTATTCATCATCAATAATTTTAGAATATAGTTCATCTTTGCTAGATTGCAGCTATTTTTGCAGCCATGATGTAGAATAGCTATATTAATAGTACCCACAAGAACCAACAACGGCGGAGGCGATACTAATTCGTCAGATATATCTTGATTTACCCCAATATCCGACTGTTTAGTAGCCCCTACAAAGGGCAGAAAACTGTGATGAACTTGGACAAAATTATTTGTCATCAACAATTTTGAAAGACAACCAATTTTATGACAAATATTTTCTTTTGTACTTAATATTGAAAATAAACATTAAAATTATAGTAACATTTTGAACTGATGAGCTTTCAGCAATCAAATGAGCCCTTTCTGAAGTTATTACGAGCATCCCTTTATTACGAACAATATTTGGCCAAGGGCATAACCTACAACGCCTGCTCCTGGGCCCTGGGGGGGGGGGTTGTGACGACACCTGAGTTTTTGTTATCAGACTTTTGAGAAATTTTTAACTTTATGGCTATCTCAAAACTTTTGTTGGATGCATATGGGGAAAAAGGGGCGTGGGGGGGGGCTAGTTGCCCTCCAATCTCTTTTGACTCTAAAAAACTTAACTAGAACTTTCAATTTCCAATCAAATGAGCCATCTCTGAATTTTTTCGGAGCATCCCTTCAATAAGAACCATATATTCCCCCAGGGAATAACTTACAACACCTGCCCTCGGGCCCTGGGATGCTGTATTGACGCCTGAGTTTTCGTTATATGGTCTTTGAACTATTTAAAAAAAAAACTATCTCAAAGTTTTTGTTGGATGGGTTTGAGGAAAAAAGGGCATGGAGGGAGGGGGGGCTAGGTGCCCTCCAATTTCTTTTGACTCTTAAAAGGTGAACTAGAAATTTCAATTTCCAATCAAATGATCCCTCTTTGAAGTTAATACGAGCATTCCTTCCATAAAAACCATATATGCCCCTAGGGCATAACTTATAACCCTTGCCCCTGAAGACTGTGGGGGGAGTGTCCTGCTCAAAAATATAATTTCCAGAACTTTCAACTACGTTGAACAAAATGGCTAAATCAAGATTTTGATTGAATCTGTTTGGGGAAATGGTGGATATGGAAGGGGGGTCAGTTGCCTTAGAATCACTTCCGACTATTAAAAAAGGAACTAGCCATTTAAATTTCCAATCGAATGAGCCCTTTCTGAAGTTTCTACGACAACGTTGTCTATACAAAACCTTATATGCCCCCAGGGCATAACTTACAACCCTTGCCCTGAGGGCTGTGGGGGAGTTGTCATCCTCAAAGACCTAATTTCCAAAACTTAAAACTACGTTTATTAAAATGGCCGTCTCAAAATTTTGATTGGATGTGTTTGGGGAAAAGATGGGCGTGAGAGGGGGGTTAGTTGCCCTCAAGTCACTTTTGACTATTAAAAAGGGCACTATTCCTTTGAATTTCCAATCGAATGAGCTTTTTTTGAAGTTTCTACGACAACGCCTTCTATAAAAATCTTATATGCCCCCAGGGAATAACTTTAAACCCTTGCCTTGAGGGTTGTGGGGGAGTGTCTTCCTCAAAAACATATTTTGTATTTGGAAATCAGCTACGCTGAACAAAATGGATATCTCAAAATTTTGATTGGATGTGTTTGGGGGAATGATGGGCGTGGGGGGCGCTAGTTGCCCTCCAATCACTTTCGACTATTAAAAAGAGCACTAGCCCTTTGAATTTCCAATCGAATGAGCCTTTTTGAAGTTTCTACGACAACACCTTCTATAAAAAAACTTATATGCCCCCAGGGCATAACTTAAAACCCTTGCCCTGACGGTTGTGGGGGAGGGTCCTCCTGAAAAACATGTTTTTCACCTGGAAATCAACTACGCTGAACAAAATGGTTGTCTCAAAATTTTGATTGGATTTGCTTGAGGGAATGATGGGCATGGAGGGGGCTAGTTACCATCCAGTCACTTTCGACTATTAAAAAGGGCACTAGTCCTTTGAATTTCCAATCGAGTGAGCCTGTTTTGAAGTTTCTATGACAACGCCTTCTATAAAAATCTTATATGCCCCCAGGGCATAACTTAAAACCCTTGCCCTAAGGGTTGTGGGGGAGTGTCCTCCTCAAAAATATATTTTCTATCTGGACAACAACTACGCTGAACAAAATGGCTATCTCAAAATTTTGATTGGATGTGTTTGGGGGAATGATGGGCGTGGGGGGGGCTATTTGCCCTCCAATCACTTTCGACTATTAATAAGGGCACTAGAACTCTCGATTTCCAATCGAATGAGCCCCCTATGAAGTTTCTACGACGACCCCTTCCATAT